>JAHPZR010002210.1:117500-185000 GCA_019787425.1 Platygyra sinensis
TTGGATAAAGATGGAAATGGGTGAGATTCTCTGTTATTCCATTTATGTTTTATTCAGAGTTTATGATCTATTGTTTGATTAAGTCAACTCTTACGATTTCTTTCAAACTCAAGCCATGAAAATGTAATTTTGCAATTAACTATTTTCTGTTATGGCTATGGTAGGTATAGTTTAGAGATTAAAACTCACCTAGGTATCTTTCCCTGGTAATGGCTGCTTGCCAGTGGATATGTTTGCAAAGACAGCTTCATTTGATCTGAGAGAAGTACAGTACCTCATTGTTAATGTATTTACATTCGGCGGAGCTAAACGCAGTGGCAGTGACAGAATGTAAATACTTTCCTATTGGTATGAGCGCACGTGAGCCGCTATGGCGTTAATTGACTCCATTGTTATGAGGTATATAAGGTTTTGACAGTTGTAATGTATTCACCTCAGCTCTCGAACTATCAACTTTTATTTTTCTTTCTTACTTTTAACCACCATTGGTTGTGTGACTGCATCGGTTGGGGAATACGTTCCCGATTTTTTCCCTTTGGGTTTTTGGGTTTTCGTATCGGGCGGCGCACGTGAATAGTTAGCCTGAGTTGCTTTATGTAGTGATATTTATATACTATTCTTTAGTTATGACGTTGAACTTTGTATGATATTTGGACGGCATTAAACACTCAGGCTCCTTAGTTCGAGCTGCACACCCATTCCCGTCTCTTAGTCGTGAATATAAATAGGAACTTATTTTCACAAAACCTAGTTTTTGCAAAATTAATCACTTGAAATGTTATGCCCTGGTATATAGTTCTTTAATCAACATGCTTGATAGGTATTTACAAGATCTTTACTGACATGAGGAAAAGCACTACAGTTCAGTGCAAAAACAAATTATGCATGTGCAAGAAGTAGTGCAATAAGTTCTTGCCGAAGCAGGCACAAGAAGTGAAAATGCAGTATTTTGCAGTTTACTGGCAAGAATGTTTCTAGCAGAGCATGAAAATAACTTGAGGCAAATGTTCTTTGCAGGTCAAGGCCTTTATCAGAAGTACAAGACTGGCTGAAAACAGTACCTGCACTCAACTTAGAGCCAGTAAAATGTGGCAGCATCAGTTTAGATGAGCCAGTTGTTGAAGCTATAGAGGAGGCAGTGCAACAAACTAAGGTAAGAGCATGTAGAAGTAGCACTAAGGTAAGAGCATGTAGAAGTAGCATGTAGAAAATTTATAAAACATTTTAGTACTGGTCATACATCAGGGTTAGCCATTAACTGTCCAGATGGCAAAAAAATTAACTGTGAACCATTCAAAATACAATATTTTTACCATCAACCTTCAAATGAGCAAGCCAATTTTAGCCATCCAATTTCTCTGAATAATTGTAATTAAGACCTAAACAACAGAATTACATGTATATGGTGTCCAGTTATAATGTCACAAAAATACATTTATACCTAAGTCCTTTAATCTCTAGTCTCGGGTAAAAGTGGTCAGCAACAGAACTGATTTCTGTCTGGAACTGCTTCCCGGTGTCCTAAAACATTAGTTATTCATTTATGAATGGTATTATTAGTTACAAATGGTGAAGTAGTTTTGTGATATTCTTAGTGATCAGTGGATAGGTAATACTGTTTTTGAAGACAATAAAACTTACCAAGATTATTCTGGATATAATGAAAAATTAACTTGTTGATAGGCAATAATCAAAAAAATGGAGGGTAGGTGCCACTTGACAGCAAAGCAGGTAATGAGCAAATGTGGGCAAAATGCAAATTAAGGGGTAACCATGGCAACCTCTCAAGGGTCACCTCTCCCTGGCTCCTGTCACACTGAGATTCTCAGTGGATAATAAGTATACTTACCTGAACACTAAGGGCCCACCATGAACCAAGAGGTGGGTGGGTGGGGCAAACCAAAAGGCAAAGTGACAAGCAAAGGCAGAGCAAAACCACGAGGGTGAAAGTGCACAGCAATGGCACAACTACTCATGCCCACAGCGAACATCACTGGCCAACAGCAGATCTCCCAGTTAACTCTGATTATTGATAATCTCATTTAACTTGTCGAAAGGCAATAATCAAAAATGGAGGGCAGGTGCCAATTTACAGCAAAGCAGGTAATGAGCAAATGTGGGCCAAATGCAAATAAAGGGGGTAACCACGGCAACCTCCCACGGGTCACCTCCAAAGATAACGGAACTCCAAGACAGATATAAGTGCTTGGAGAAAGGAGGGAGGCAGCCTTGCTTTCAATGAGTTCTCATAGCTCAGTGGATAGGTACCCGCCTGGTGTTCAGGAGGTCATGTGTTCGATTCCTATCGGGGACTCAGGTTTTTTCTTTGTCCCATGCTCGTGTCATGTAGATTAATTCACCTTTCACATTGAATCTCCAAGTATGAAACTGCAGGGACCCACCCCCTCCAAGCAAAGCAACAAGCAAATATACAACAAGCCAATGTGCTAATGGGGTGAGAGGCAAAAATTCAGTGTTTCAACTAAATTAAGTGACACTCACCAAACTATTCCACCAATGATTTGGCTGCAGGAGTTATAAGATCAGGTGGAGTTCTAATATATTGTTTGTAGGCATTACTTTTCCACCAGTCTAGGACCTGAATAAGGCGGTCAGGAACACCAGCACTCGCTGCAGAAGTGGCTGCCCCAATTCGAAAACTGTGGCTAGAAAAATCACCAGGAAGACCAGCAGAAAGGAGAATGGCTCTTAACCTGTCTGTGACCAGCGAGCGAGTTAGTGGAGGACCGTTTTCACTAAAAGGAACAAGGTGCCAGGTCAGTGACCACAACGTGCCAAGTAGGAGACCACAGCTTGGACAGCGCACTAAGGTGGCAAACCCAGTCCTATCAAAATGTTACATGATAAAGACTCGAAGACAAGGGGCCAAGCCAAGGGGTCAGTGAAACCTTGATCAACATGAAGACACCGCACTGCAGATAGGTAGACTTAAATAGAGGAGTGTCGCAGAGAGTTGGCCAGATGTGTGGCAAAGAGGCAGAGGGTCCATTCCAAGGCTGGGCATGGAGAACCGTAGGGGCTGAGATGTCCAGTCATGACGCAGAAATTTATGACCTTTTCCTGGGCACAAGAATAGGTGTGGCGAGTTGAAGAAGCAAGGCCTTGCTACATGAATGAAAGGCAGCGAGCTTCTAAGTGACTATGGAAAGCTGGGCTAAGAGCTGAACAGGGATGAGGATTGGAAACTTCTTGGCCGGTGGCCCTTGAGTATGAAAGGCCTGAAAATTGAAGCGAGACAAGGCATCAGCTATGCCATTATTTCTTCCTGGAACGTGAATAGCAGCAAATGTAAAACTGAAGCAGGCAGCCGCTTTAAGTAGGCTATGCACAAGTGCATAATGTTTGGGTCTGGAGACGTCCTTGAATTAAGAATGTGAACGACAGCTTCATTGTCAACGTGAAACATAATGCGCCTGCGGGACCAACCAGACCCCAAACATGGGCAGCTAAAACAACCAGAAAAAGCTCCTTGTAAGTAACGGACAGGGGAAGTTGGAGAGTAGACCACCGACCATTGAACCATTCGTTGTCCATAAAAGGACCATAACCAATAGCACCACATGTATCAGAACTGACAGAAAAGTCTGGCTAAGGCTCAAGGGTGGGAAAAAGGAAAAAGGATATTCCATTCCACTGACCAAAACATTCTACCCACCAGGCCAGGTCCTTTCCGAACTCCACGTTAAGACGTATCGGATGAGAATCATTGCGGAAACAGGACAATAAATCAATCATCCCACAAAGAAAGGTGCGACCTGGCCAGACCACCATGCAAGCATGATGCAACCGACCAATCAAAGATTAAAGATCTGTTTTCGTACAACACTTGCGGGTTGACCAGTGGGAGAGAGCCTCTTGCAAAGCAGAAAAGTTATCAGCTGGAAGGCTTGCAATCTGAGCTGCTTTATCTAACTCAATTCCCAGGACGACCATGCAAGAGGCTTGACCCAAGCATTTCTGAGGGTGCAGCGGAAACCCAACCTGGCAACCACTGCTACAGCTATTTGAAGATTGCAGGCACAGACCACTGAGTTCGCTGGAGCTGCCAAAATGAAATCATCTAAATAATGCAACAGGTCCTCAATGCCGTAGTTATGGACCAAAATCCACTCAACCAATTCCGCCACTGATTGAAAATAGCTGGAGCTGAGCAAAGCCCAAATGGTAAGGCGGGATCGATGTAAAAGGCATTGCATCAGTTCAAGCCCAATAGATGGCATTCCAAAGGATGAAGAAGAGCAGTATTCCAGTATGCAGACTGTCAAATTTAGCCATGAGGGCACCCGGCCCAAATTTAGAAACCATCTTAATAATGTCATCCATTTTGATGTACTGGAGATGCCAAGATTCTGGATTGATTCCATCGTTGACACTGTGGCCTTGAGGTAACGACAGGTTCACAATAAGGTACCATTTGTCAGGCTGCCCTTTTTTAGGAATCACCCCAAAACTGCTAACATGAAGGTCTTGCACTGGTGGGGCATCAAAATGACCCGCTACACGGCCGAGCCTAACCTTGTTAGCTAAATACGTGTTGATCACACTGGAATGCTGGTAAGCAGGCAATGTTTGCCTTAGTCCTATCAGGATAGAGTGTCAATTCAGCTTCAAATAACTCAAAGTTTAGTGGAGAAACTACCCTAACAGCTGGCAATGTCAATGTGAAAATAGTAATAATAACAAACTGTAGCAGTAAGTAGACAAGGAATATGACAAAGGTTCTGTTCAAAAAAGGATAGGCTCAAATAGCATCCAATCAGCTAACACAACTACAGAATGACGACAATAAAAAAACAGCTCAAAATTATTGTATTGGGAACAATAAGAGCAAAACTGTTAATGGCGCTTGGGATGTTTTGACTCCTCAGGATCCGGCGAGCAAGCACAAGAAGATAGCGAAGAAGTACAAGAGGTAGCATGATGAGTGCCCCAGCACCTGCTACATGCATGACGAAACCGACACTGCATTGCACCATTGCAATGACCAGTGTTCCAAGAATGGCAAACGAATTTAATAGAAGCATTACCAGAGGCCTCTGCCTGGGACAAGACAACACTGGATGAAGTTGGTTAGGTGCAAACTTGAGCACCAGCTGTATGGTAGTTGAAGAGTTGGACATGCATCTTAGACCAATTAGTGACCTTTTCTGCAGCCACGTGCTCCCTGAAGGCCCGGTCATAGTCCAACCAGCAAAACCTGCTAAACTGATAATATGTTTGAAGAATTTAGAGCTTGTAGCTTGTCAGATCTCTCCATCAATGTGGGAAAGACGAGCAGAGAATGAGATAAAAAATGGAAAAGGCTTCCATCCACAACGCAATGTCTGTAATTGGACATTGAACCAAAGTTGCGGCTCTTGCTCGGGCATGATAATGTTTTAGTCATGAGCAAAACTAAATAAATGAGAATTATACCAGGGCCGCGTAGCAGCCTGAAGTTATAATTCAAATTATGTGAACAGATAAAGTGAGAAATATATGGGAAAATAAATGGTAGGAATTTCCCAGTTAGTGCTTCAAACCACCTTTGAACACCAATAAAAGGGTGAACCCCCCTAAAGAAAACAATAGAAAAGGCCTGGGTATACCCACAAGGCCCTGGGACCTAGATCTCATGGTCCCATGATGCTTCGGTGGCTTTTTGACGCCATGGAATAGACAGACAAAAGAGAGAACCCATAAGAGGGAGGGAAAAAGGGTGGGAAGCTCATATATTTCTCACTTCATCTGTTCATATAATTTGAATTATAACTTCAGGCCACTACAGGGCCCTAGTATAATTATCATTATATTTCACAGATTCCGTTCGAAATATATGAGAAAACAAATGGTAGTTTTAAACGTTGCTACCAAGAGAAATATAACAGCCATGGTTCCACACAACAGAACATTTTAATTATATATATATAAAACAAAACTCAACAGGAGAATAACCAATGTGATTTACATGTAGATCTACTTTGGGGATAAGACCCCAGTAGCAAAGTCTGAATTAAACAAGGGCTTATAGTAAAATGTTCTGAAAGTTGAGGCAGAAGAACTGTCAGCCATTGACATGATAGTTGACAGCGGGAAAAAATGCATTGGCAGCTGCTGTCATAGACGCACCACGTATGGAGTGAGCTTTAAAAATTTGACTGTCTATTCCTGCTGCACTCATAAAAATTCGTAGCCAACACCCCAACGTTGTAGACGTGACCGGTTTATGGGGCATCTAATTGAAATAAACAGTTTATTGGGAAGAGAAGATGGGATAATGGCTTGAATGTTCCTAGATAATTTAAGATATTGTCTAAAACATTCCACAGGACAGAGGTTCTTGTCTTGTTCAAAGCAGGCAAAAAAGGCCTCTGCTGGTTTATCTGCACTGCCAGTCTTTCTTCCTTCTGGAAGGACGTTACAATGTCTGAGATCCAGGGATGCCAAGGTGGAAATCCGTTCAGGACAGGATAATGCAAACAAAGTGACTAACTTCTTTGAGATAGTTTTAAGAGATAGAGAGTTGTTTTTACCTAAAGAAATCATGTATTTAATCATTTGATAACATCAACATTCCAGGTATGGGAATACTTGGGTTTTGGAGGACGTTTGTTGAGAGCTCCTTTAAGGAGCCCAGTAACGTAAGGATGCTGACCCACTGAAAAACCATCTATCTTGGATGAGTTGACAAAAGAGCGGGAGCGCGAAGGATGTTGAGTGATCGGTATGCTAAGCCTTTGTTAAAGACTTCTGTTAAGAAAATAATGTCACTTAGTGATGACGAAAAAGGATCAATTTTCTGTCCAGAGTAGAGTAGAGGTACGAGTTGCTGCAATAAGTAGATCGGCAACATTTGTTGGAATGCCCTCAGCTTGGAAGCGTTGGCAGAGATGTGAAACACGGCCAAGTGAAGGCGAGGGTACATTGGATGAACTCGATTCAAGTCTGTTGGGTCCGTTAAGAGGGTTGGATTGATCGTTAGCAACACTGGCCGAGATATTAGAAGTCTCAGAAGAACCGGCCACCATGGCTGGGCTTGCCAAACTAGAGCAACAAGAATTAGTTCTGTTTGGTCAATTGTAACTTTCATCAGGGTTTTGGATATGAGATTGAAAGGGGGGGAAGCAGAACCCCGTAGAGGAGCCCAGTTTATCGTAAAGGCGTCTGTGTGGATGGCTCCCGGGTTGGGCCTCCAACTGATGTAATCCGTGAGTTGGTTGGTGAGACGACTTGCAGACAAATCCGTCTGACAATTCAGCAGAAAAGGCTGAATAATTGCTGGGTCCAGCTTCCACTTGCTCAGGTCCTTGAATTCTCTGGACTCCTTGTCCGCAGAGACGTTGTCTCTTCCTGGGATGTGAGAAGCTATCACAAAGATGTCTCTTGTCTGACACCAATCCCACCTCTCTAAGGTCAGAGTCAAGTTGGGGCGAGCATGTACCCCCTTTGTTGTTGATGTAAGCGATGGTTGTCTAACTGCAGAGATAGGGTTACGTGGGACTTGCCTTTGAGAAAGGTTTTCAAAGCCAAAAAGGCTGCCTTCAGCTCTAGATAATTGATTTGTTGGAGAGACTCTGTTTGTGACCACCTGCCATTGGTCTGAAGGGACTGATCCACTGCAACCCAACCCTTCTTGGAGGCATCCGTCATGATGACCATATCCAGCGGAGGAAGATGCACAGGACTGCCGTTTGCACTGAGGGTGTGTTTCAACCACCAAGCAAGTTCTACTCTGGCACTCGCTAACAGGACAATCAAAGCGTTGTAAGACTTCTGGTTCATTTGTAGGCCCCTTATCAGATCTGACTGTAAGTGACGAAACTGAAGTGGGGCTTGCCAAATGGCTGGTCTCGAAGACTCTAACAGGCCTAGTAAACTTGCTAGGTTTTGCAATGTGATACTTTGACAAATGAGCAGACAGTGACAACAGTCTAGAATTTTGTTGGCCTTTTCTGCCGGGAGTGATATCATCATGCACATTGAGTCTATTTGGAAACCAAGAAAGGTTATCACTTGTGTTGGAATCAGTAATGATTTCTTGAGGTTTATTGTAAAACCTAGAGACTGAAGGAGAGTCACTATCAGCTGAGTATTCTTCACAGCTTCCTCCACTGTTGAAGCCAAAAGAAGAAAGTCGTCCAGGTATATAAGGACTCGAATGGCCTTCCTCCTCAGGAATGCGGCAACAGGTTTTAAAACTTTCGTAAAAATTCTGGGGGCTGAACACAGGCCGAATGGAAGGGCTTTGAACTGGTAACGTGTTCCCTTCCAAATGAAGCGAAGGAACTTTCGGGAAGTCTTTTAAATCTATATTTGTCATAAAATCTCCTGGTAAAAGCAACTTCTTTAGGCAACTGAGGCTTTCCATCTGGAAATGCTCGTTTACAATGAACTTGTTCAAAGAACTTAGTCTATCACCAGACGCATAGATCCTCCCTTTTTGGGTACAAGAAACAGGCGGCTGTAAAAGCCGTCTCTGGTAAAAGGGGTCTTCTGTATGGCCCCTTTTTGCAATAACTTGTTCACCTCCTGGGATATTAGGAGTGCCTCCTGACCTGATGCTTGGGTAAATGGTGGAGACTTTTGAAAAGGAGTATTGAGGAAACCTATCTTGTAACCTGACACAATTGAGAGAATCTGTGGGTCCGATGTTAGAGTTCTCCAAGACACTATGCACTCCAAGAGTCTGGCTGACGTCCCTTCTGGTGAGGGGGCCTAAAAAACCCGTTTTTTGTACGAGAACCTTGGTAATTTGACTGAGATTTAGAAGGGTTTGAATACCCAGAGGATTGATATTTGTAAAAGGTATCTCCCCTAAGTCTGCTTTGAGACTGAGAACTATTACTACGTCTAGGAAAGGATTTCCCTGTAGTTTGTGCCAGATTTTTTGTGAGGCCCCTTGACAACTCAGCTTGTTTTGAGGCCAAGGAGGGTAAGTCATCTCCAAATAGCTATGATTTTGCATTAGGCAGAGGTAGTTCCGCTAGGTTTATCCTTGACAGATTTATGGCTACAAGGACTCTCTGTCATCTCAAGATAGACAGCTGAGCACTGGCCGAGCCTAAAAGGCAAAGAGCTTGCTCCAAAGCTACTTTAATTTCCTCATACAATCATGAAGGCCACGAAGTGGGCCCGTTGGATTTAGGAAAGCACGCTGAACATTAAACATTTCTTTATCCCTTTCTTGTACAAATTTTTTTTACTTTAAAAGGTACTTCATTCAGCAATTGTTGATCAAGTTTTGAAGCAGAGCACCAGAGATTGCTGGCAAGGTAATTTTCTCCGAAAATTAGTATCTAGAAACTTGGAGAAAGAAGTTGACAGTTTCCAGGAGGTTGACTTGGCAACTGGGTCGAACAGCCCATGATCATCACTAGATTTCGCCAAGTTTTCAGCTTCGTCAGATGTCCTATTAGACTCTGTGGGTGCCTTAACTGGCAAAGTGGCAGTCGTAAAAGACGCTTCGGTCTCCAAAGGTTCGCTGATCTCCAAGCCTGATGTTTCACAAGCCATAATCGACAAAGCATCATCATCAGTATCTATAATAGTTTCTGGCAGAATTGCTCGGGACTCTAACGAGTCTAGTCGGCTGGAAAGACTTTCAATAGACTGAAGAATCTTCTGAAGGGAATCATTTTCATCTTTGCACCCTTTCGGTTGGGACCCTCCATGATGTATGTCAGGCGACAGAACAGAGTTTTGGCGGGAAGATGGCGACCGGGAGTGAGACCTTTTTCGTGACTTGTGTCTTCTGTTGGACATGTTCAGCAATTTTAACTATCCTGAAGGCAACAAATATCACCAAAAAGAAACCTACTGTGTAAAAACACAGAGGTAAAACCAAAAAAAAAACAGACAGAAATGGTTAAAAAAGGCTATGCAAAAGCAAAATACTTACTGAATGGTTTGAAGCACAAGGAAAAAAACCACCAAAGCATCATGGGACCACGAGATCTACAATCTTGGACAGAATAAAATGAGAAATAAAACCACCCCTCCCCCGAATCAATGATGAACTCGCGCTCCAAGCAAAGCGCGCCAATTTTTCTGTCATTGAATTGGCAGAAGCGTTGGTCTTAATTTCTCATTTATTTTGTCCAAGATTGTAGGTCCCAGGGCCTTGTGGGTATACCCAGGCCTTTTCTATTGTTTTCTTTAGGGGGGTTCACCCTTTTATTGGCGACATATTCATGCTTGCATGTACCCTTTTTAATGAACAAAACAAAAGATCAAATCTCCTGAGTACCATCACATGATCTGTATTGGGAAAACAAAATGTACAAGCAAAAAAGGTCTATTCTCTTGAAATCAAGAAGCCTTGTGGTCACTTGTATGCCCTTTGAGTTACTGCATTAAAAAGTGGGGGTCAGTCACCATGCTTGTTTTAAGGGAAGCTGATGTATGGTGGTGGATTGGGTGGCTATCCCCTTCCCATTTGGAGAAGCAAAAGATAAGTATATTAAAAAAGATTGTGAATATTATGGCAGAAATAAAGGCAAACCCTCTTGCAGGTACCTAATTTCTGCTTTGTGGTATTCCAAGTATTTCTGGTCTAACAGTCTTCAATTAGGTTCAAATTCTCAAACATTTTGGGCTCATACCCCATTGATTCTGTAACCTTAAGGCGCCAACTGACATCAATGTTATTATTTTTTTCAAAGAAATTGAACCAGAAAGCCAAGACAGTGAAAGTACGTGTTCGGCCTTATCTCCTGTTCAGGGTAAGAAACCATTTTGTAATACATTTGAAAGAAAACCTCAAGTAACCTTCTTTTTAGTAAACAAATTTCCCACTTTTGGGATAGATTTTTAAGGCTGTTATGTGTCTGTGGTGTTACTAATTATTAGTTTTCTTTACTGTAATGACTATCTGGCAGGGCTCAAAGTTAATGCCCAACTGGTTGCATATGTGACTTGATTCTTTCATTTGTTTTCATTGTGTACAATACTGCTAAAATAGGCCCATATTGCAACATGAAGCCGGAGTCACTCTTTGGAGCATTAAGGAGTATTGTTTTGGAGAAGGTGCTCCATCTGTTTGAGGCTGTGCACCTAAAATTTCGGTAGTGCACCTAAAACTTTACACCTGGTCACACAAGCGCTCCCGAAGCCAAAAATAAACTTTCAGCCATGTCTGAAAGGCATTCAGTACTTATTATTGATTTTGAATGTAATCAAGAGTGATGTTCAGTGGTTTGATGACTATGGATATGATAATAAGCCTTTTTGTAGAGGTCTATTGGAATGCTTGTTTGTTCCTGCAGCCTTCTGAACATCTAGGATCAATTCTTCCTGACAATGATGCAACTTTTGAGCTATTTGATAGAGTTGTTAATGTCAAACTCAATGCAGCTGTTCCGTTTGGTTTAAGAGGAACAGTAGTGGGCATCCATCAAGGTATGTGTACACAATAATATCAACTTGAAAGGTTTTTGCAAATTAGTGATTGGTCAGAAAATGGACAGGAAAAATTGTTCTTCAAGGTCAGAAAAGTCAGGGATGGAATTTTATTTTAAGTCAGGGAAGATTGACATTTTGAAGGGTCTGGACAAATTGAAACAATTTACAGGGCTAATTTGAACTTTGAAGACCAAAAGGAACATTTGAGGTCAATGTGATGTCAATGGTGTTTTTCATTAATGAAGAAGGAACATGTGTTTATAATGTATAAGTCTTAATAAATGGGTGTGAAGGATGGCTGTAAGAGGAGGCTAGAAGCCACTCTTGTATCTGAAATTTTGCATTTGCATGGTTGAAGAGTTTTATTTTAGGGAAAAGTCAGGAACTTTTGAAAAGTAATTATCTGCGGCAGCCATGATGCTGGTGATCTTAGGTTTTGTCATGATTCTGTAAAATTGTATACAATATTTTTTTTAAATTAGGTGAAGAGTCATCGTCTGTCCAATATGAAATTGCTTTTGATGAACCCTTTCTTGGTGGAGTACCACTAAGGTACAAATCTGTGTTTATATTACATGTATTATACACATAATAATTAATGTCAGTAGCAAAAATGATTAAGAGGCTCTTCAGACTACTTCTTTTCCCACCACTGTCCTCAGAATGGTGACAGTGGTGGAAATAGAAAATTGTATTTAAGACTTCTGCAAGGTATGGCTGTAATGCATGCATAAGTAGATTTTTCAGAAGCCAAATTTTAACTTCTGATGTTCTATGAAGTCAATTAAATGCAATTCAGCATTTTTGATCTTGCCAGCAGTGACTTGTTTCGTCCTAAAATATCAACAACTGATGCGATGCCACTGGTCCAAGAAGTGGTACCACCAAAGGAGGTCAAGAAGAAACTCTTGAGTCCAATTGGGTGATCTGTTCTCCGAAAGTAGCATAAGAGATTTATCTCATGACAGAGGAAAGTTCAGCAAGATGCATAATGCAAGTGGCCAATCAGAGACTCTAGCTCCTGTTTATAGGACCATTTACGAGATAACCACAAACAAATCAGATCCTGTTAGAATATGAAACTTATCAGCAAGAAGCCAGGCAACCTGGACAAGGGAGTTCAACTTAATGCCCAACACTGTAAGCACAGGAGTAGGCCTTACACACTTCCCAGGGTGAAGAAGGAGGCTCAAATGCTTGCAAATCTGTAACGAAGTACTCAAGTCCTGGGCACATTGTGGGGAGTCAGGGGGGCCAGCTGTACTGAAGTCATCCAGGTAGTGTAACAAATTGGAGACCTTGTAGTAGTGCAGCAAGATCTGTTCCACTGCTTCTGCAACTATGCTGAAGATCTATGGGGCAGAGCGGAGGCCAATAGTAAGAGCCAAATCAGTGTCCATGCCATTTCATCCCCAAAAGAAAACAATGAGCTGGATGAACTGAAATGCTATGGTACACAGCTTCTGCATCAAATTTAGCCATTAAAGCTCTTTCACCACAACACCATACAGATAACTTGGTCCACCAAAATATAATGCAACATGAATTCATCAGGGTCAATTCCATCATTAACCCACACCCCACCCACACCACAGGGGATGACAGGTCTACAATCAAATGCCATTTGTCTGGTTGGTGCTTTTTGGGGGATAACTAACCCCAAAGCTGCTAATTTGCAAGAAGGGAAGTGGGGGTGTGTTCAAGGTGTCAACAATGTTGCCTAAGGACACTGCATTTGGCAGGTACTCATCAATGATCTTAGGGCAATCATGTGCTGAAGGCTTGTTCTTTTTGGCTGAACTTTACTTTTTTGAGCATGGTTGAAGACCAATTTGAAGCCATCACACAGCCCATTAAGAATGAAGGCAACTAACAGAGGGTTTGGATTGTGCCTCAAGTTCCAAGTAAACTGTTGAACTGATAGCAGGCTGACTGAAAGGCATGGGGAAAGTATGACTATAGGGTAGCAAATAGGCTTTAATGTGCAAATGCCTAAACATTAGCAGTGGTAACCTAGCACTAAAACAGAAATATCCTAAATACAAGACTAAGAACAATGCAAAGGCATTAATTAAGGACTAAACATTCCACTCGTACATAACAGTGAACAATGCTAAGAAAGCTGCTAACAAGCAAGAGACATAAAAATATGCCCTATCTTGGACATCAGATAATTGTACGCTCAAGTCCAAAGACAGATAGCCAGGGTACTTTGCTCAAAGTTACAAGAAGTCCGGAAAAGGGAAGGAAACGACACAATCAGCACATGGCTAAGCACTGACGAACAATCACACTTGTTACAACTTTGTACATGATCATACTAACTCAGGGGATGATGCCCTCTGCTTGGAATCAGCTTGGACTTGTCAGACCATAGGCCAGGGCAGAATAAGGTATCATGAGCTGCAGAACAGCTGGTACATGGATGTGCAAACCAGCAAGTAGCAGAGGGGGCAGAGCACTGTCCCCTGTTCCATGACCAACACACGATGTGGGAAGTGCTTGAACCACTGGGCTCAAGGAGGACAATGGCACATCACTCCTCCCACAGGACAAAGAGTTTTCCATGTGGAACCTGAAAAGCTGAAAATAAATTTCAGACCAGTCAACCAAGCTGGTAGCCAATGTGTGCTGGCAAAATGCCCAATCATGAGAAAGCTACACCTGACTGGAAAACTGACAATGAGGTGAAAGGATCAGCAATTGGTATTGGCTGAGGTCCTTCCAGGGATGCAGAAAGTAGATTGACAGAACTAACATAAAAGTTGAAAAGGCATCATCCACTCTGCAGTGTCCTCAGTGTGACACTTGGACTTCTTGGGAGACAATGTCAACACTAGGCACCCATCAAACAACAGCTGCAGTTCAGGCTCTATGAACGTGTTGGTAGAAAAAATTTCCTCAGACTCAAAATTTTCTTGACATGATCTGGGTGACAATTTTAGCTCTGATTGGTGAGAAAACTGGACCAAACACAAAAGGCCAGTAGTAGCTAATCCTGTCAGGACTCAAGATGAAGAGGAAAAGGCCACAATCACTGCCTTTGAAAATATTGCTCCTACTGTGTGCTTCATGGAAATGTTTGTTGATTGTCAAATTTTTGTGTTCACCAACACATTGAAAAAAGTGTCAGGCTGTATAGCTGACATAATCTGCATAGCACCGCATACATTGCTGATTAACAATTAATGGGGTTGGTTCAGCTGTGATGGAGGCTCTCACCACCTGGACAATTGAGACCAAGCATTCTAGGGATAGCTGAGCAGCAGAGAGCAGAGAAGGCACGCTTGCGATGGCAGGAGTGTTGGAAACAGCAGGCTGTGAGGATGGAATGGAAACATCTAGCAAAACAGCCAGATAGACCACATGAAAATGGACAGTGTCGATACTATTTTATGTTTGATACATAGCAAGAATCCAAGCAAGAATCTGCAACAATTTTCAATATTTAGCACTTTCTTTACACGCATCAGCCGGAGATCCGCAAAGATTAGCTGACTATGCAAATGATCCGCAAAGATCAAGTGCAAAGTAACAAAACAAATTGGCCACAAGGCCAGCTGCAAACTATTGAGGTCACCCCACAGGTCATGTATGTAATTAGGTTTGACTGCTGGGCCCTGTATTGGCTCACAATTAACCTTGCCTAAATTATATTAAGCCACATCAAACGATAATGGCAAAGACACAAAACAGGATGACAAAAACACAAGACCACACCATCATGATGAAACTAAATAACAGCAACAAAAAGAATTATGTTCAGATGAGAAAGTTACGGCTATCCATATCACATATAGAGAACCATTTGGCCATTTTCCTGAAGAGTTTTTAAGTGCTGCTATGACAAAAGTCACATCATTAAAATCTGAGCCATTTTAGGACATAAACAAATAGTCTGTACAAGAGTAAAAATTCTGTGAGGTATTTTCAAATATCTCTTTTCCAGAGATATTAAAGTTTTTAAAATCTGGAAAATAACCAAGTGATGATGTTGCACGCTAACCGAATTTTGATCAAAAATAATAAACAAGGATATCTCAGTCAATTTTGTTTCAGAAATGTTTGATTTTTTAAAGCAAGATTCTACTAGAGGTGCTCTGCAATATGAGCTTAACAATTTTTGTTACCATGGCAACATATTGGGTTCCAGGCCTCAATATTAAAGGCTTTTCTGACCTCTTTTAATATTTTTATTGATATTTGCCAATGGTGCCTCATCTGCATGATCCGACAAGCATATAAATACCTTAGGTTGACTTCATGGCCTTGGTTTTGTTTCCTAAGCTTAAAAATCAGGCTAGATGGGACCGGAAAAGAGTGGGCTGCCATGGGAACAGAAATTGTTACAGCTGTAGATGTGTTGCATTTAGAACTATTAGCCTACCAAGTTTTAATGGTTTCTACAGCAAATTTACCAAGACAGTGCTATTTATATACTTGATGTAATATTTAGTTGAGTTTATGACATCAGTCATCTCATTTGCATATTTTACTCAGTTTTCAAACTTAAATATGTCCAGAACCAATGCAGATAATTTTAAACATTAAATGGTGTCTTTAATCTTTTGTAGAATTCTATGTGGTTAACCTAAAAATGCAAGGGGTAAAAATTAATCATAGTACCACTTTAAAGCTAATTTTCTCAGGTGTGACAGAAATAAGTTTGTGCCCGAACTGTTGACAACAGAATCATACTTTTTATTGTGTTTAGGTGCTCATCTAACAAAGTGTACTTAATGGAAGCTCCATCACTTATCAACATCAGTTATGGTGCTCGCTGTGAAGCAAAGAAGGTTGAAGAGAAGTTAGGAAGTAAAAGTCAACACCCAGGAGGGAGAGCTTTATTTAGTCCCAACCTGGGTGCATCACCTGAATTGGGCCAGAGGAGCAAGAACACAAAACTGTCAGCAGATGTGAGGCTGAATTCCCCAGGTCTGTACCAATATTGCTGCACCTTTTAAAAGAGTGATAGTATGGTAATCAACACTACAGCTGCCCCAGCTGTTAATATTTTGTTTGTTTGGCTCTAAATGTGTTACTTAAGGACGATGCCTACTTTTGTTAGTGCGCACACATTCTGCGCATCACGCCAGCCATGGTTTAAGCGCACGCATGCACGCACGCACGCTGGGGTTGACATTGACGGAATCAACTACAACACCAAGCACATGACTAACATTAAAGCAAAATTTTCCTACTGTAAACAAATCAATTTTAATGAACTTGTACTTAAACTAGGGAGACCAGAATAGCAGCATATCGCTAACCACTAACTGTTAATGTCTTCCAGCTGAAAACCTAGCTGTTATCTTTCGAAAATTACACTGAAATCCATCTGTAAGCATGTACATTACATGTACATGTACCTGCAGATGACGTAGTGTGCGCACAGAACGCAAATGTCTTACTTAGTGGGGAGGTGACTGGAAAAAATGTAATGGACACCGTTAAAGTTTTAAAAAAAGATCAATAACTTTAAAAAATGCATGGTTACCCCTACATTTTTTATTGGGAAATGGAAGCGGCAAGCCTATTCAGCATGTGATTAGTTTCTGGTTGTGAGCAAAAGGTATTTAGACTGTATATTAGCTGAACCAGAGGAAGGCTGTCAGAGACGCTAAAAGCTCTTTTGCAACAATTTGGTTATTAAAAACGTACCAAAAATGATTCTAATGTTACCATTTGCCATGTAGTTTAAAGATCTTTTTAAATGTGTTTGCCCTTCTGTATGTAAAGCCGAATTCTAAGGAAATATTTTTGGGATTCGTTGGGATTCAAGGCTAATTATCTCGAAAAAATGCGTGGCTACCCCTGTTTTTCTTTGTGGATTCCAATAGCCCTTGCAAAGATCTACTTTTTCCACGTAGTCCTAACTTGGCTCCAAAACCTTTGTATTTAGTAGGCACCGTCTTTAAAAAATAGGTCCACAACACACTTGTAGGCTTGTGCTTAGTTTTATTCCACTCAGTTAGAGATCGTTTTTAAATGTAAATATCTAAGAGTTGAATTGTTGAAAGATAAAGGTGTAGAAATCGGTGAATTATGTAACATCAATTTGGAGGGATTTCCAGTATCAACATAGTCAAGTGGTTACAATTTTTATGTGGAAATGCGCAAATATTGAAAATTTGTGGTATCGATAATTGTGCAATATAAGTTTAATAAATTGTATTGTATTGTAGATGTATTGCAGAATACTGTTTGCTTACTTACTTTATCTTCCAATAATAATTAGCCCATAGTCCTTATGGGATATTACACAACATCAATGTATTCAATCTTTGTGTAGCATCTGATTCCGTTAAGGCTGCTTCCTGACCTCAAGGGTGCAGGATATTGTTTCTATCTTTCAAGGTGTGACAATTTGTGCATGATGTAATTTTGGGGCTAAAAGTTTTGGCTAAAACTATGGCCCAAAAAAATTACTTGCAAAGATTAGTTAAGTCACAGTTTTCTTGTAAAATAATATTTACCGTACACTGTACAATCTAAATCTGGTAAGATGGTGCTAATAACACCCTTGATTCTTGCATGACTACAGTTGAAGGTAATCTTAAAGACAGTCGTACCCAAGCTAGGCTTACTTTTAGGTTTCTTGTAAAGCCATTTCTTTCACGGTATCATATTTCACGAAACAATGGAAGCAGAAAGCTGATTGGATACCACCTAACTCAAAGTTGTTTCCCGACCTTTTCCCTAGTTTCATGAAATGAATTAAGGAACTGTTTCTAGCATACCTCATTATTTCCCCTTTGATGAAGGCTTTCTTATTGCTGAAAGAGTGAAATGACTTGTAGGGTATTTACAGATATTTGTTAAGAGGCTTTTGAAAGGTGGAAAATTGGGCAAAAGTGAACAATAGCTCCCATATTCAGCTGTCGGTAACCTGTCGGCCAACTGTCGGCCAACAGGTTACCGACAGGTTACCGACACATTACCGACGGTCGGCCGACACTGTTAAGTAGAGCACAAATCGACTGAAAAAAGAGTAAAAATAAATAGAGTCAAAAACTTTTCCTGTTGAAAAAAGTAAATAGAAATCTGTCGATCGTACCGGATCCAGTAACATTCCTACCTATCTCCTTGATCCTCTTTGAACTGTAAAATAGGCTTTTTTACTCCATCTCCTGACTGCACATACCAAAATGTAGTGGTAAATTTAGTACCCATTTCTCATATCTTTTTTTTTACACAAAATAGGCTTCGGATTTAACCATTTTGGGGCAACAAATACGCAAAGCTAAAAGTAATTTTCCAATCGCCCTATAATGCATTGCAAAACTATAGTTAACAGTACTTCATGTATGTCTGAACTAGAAAAACTTTTCAAAATGGCAGATAAATGAATAGGAACCAATTTGGGCAAGTATCGCTGGTCAACGCTAAAACAGTGGACAAAAGCCATACTAGTATCGAAAGTGCTGAGCAAGGTATCGTTATGAAATGACTTAAACTCTTTTTAAGTAGTTTAGAAGCAAATGACAAGTAAATGTTTACGATCATTTTTGTTTGCCCCACCGACAGGTCACCGGCACATTACCGACAGGTCGCCAACAGGTCACCGACTGTCGGCCGACAGTCGGCCAACACTTTGGCCTCAAACATAACGCAAACTGTTGGCCGTCTGTCGGCTGACTGTGGGCTGACTGTCGGCCAACAATATATTTTGGGAACTGTTCTTCACTATTACCGAAAATTGCAGCATGTTCCAAGAGATATCTCTATAAAGAAGCAAATCCAGAAAAAAATGCTACTTTCGCTATTACAATGAATATGTTTGATTCAATCACCTTTTGCTGTTAAGAGCATTAACAAATTCCAAGAGGGTACCTTTGGGTCCTCATCAGATAGCAAAAATGTCATCAATAAAATGCTTGTACCGTGTTAGGTATTGGGAGTAATATTCCACATTATTATTCAACAAATTGTAACACTATCCAAATATGGTCATGATGCTCTCGATATCTGTCATCCGTAGGTGACGGATATCCGGTGGGAAGAAAAAGTGAAGTGAAAAAATGAAGTGAAAAAAGTGAAGTGAAGTGAAAAAATGTTGACAGAAAGGTTTAAAAATGTTACGAGCTTGGAAATCAATTTTGTTATCAATTTGTTGAATAATAAAACAATTATCCTGCTCAATCTTGCGGAATATCGTCTGATTTTAGCCGACTCGGCCTACGGCCTCGTCGGCTAAGTATCAGACGATATTCCGCGCGATTTCGCAGGATAATTGTTAAATATCCTTCTTGTGATGAAACAGGAGAGCATTAGCTAACATAAACTACAAAAGGCGTGCCCATTGTGATACCAAACACTTTATGAATAATATCCAGACTAAATTCTGAAGATAGGTTATTATTATCAAAAATTAGTCTGGTGAGCTGGATCAACAAGGGAGTCTCGAGAACCCTTGTAATGAGAACCACACATACTGTGTGAAAATAGTAATGCATTAATCGTGAAGGTCAACGCTTGTTTTGCTTTAACAATAGAACTCATATCGATTCCAAAGTGGGCTTAAATGTTGCCTCCAGTGGGAAATGTCCTTTGCAAGATCTGAATTCCCCCACTTGTGCACTCACTTTAGTAAATCAAAGTGGCTATGAGCCACTCAACTTGGAAAATGGATCGTTTCTAAACAGTGACAATTTTGATGCCACCGAGTTGAGGTTTTAATCCGAAGGTTGAGTTAAAGTTAAAGCCCACTGGCATTGTTACTGAGAAAAAGTGCAGAATGCAACAATAAGAGAGTACACAAGGAGATGTAACGCTGTTGAAAATATTCACATTCACAAAGTTATCAGTCGGTGAGACTGAGTTATCTTCATCCGAGAGACTGAGGCAATTATAAGGAAAGTGCTGCTTGTCCGATCACCAAAGCAAGTAACAGTTCTCATCCTCATATTCCTCTTTTCCCAGACCTGCAGTATCAGAGATTCTTTTTCCCTTTTTGATACCTTTTCTCATCTTAAAAATTGAAAGCAATGTGTTCATCCTAGAGTCATTATACCACAAGGACAGCAACATGTTTCGTCCACTCAACAAAGTTAAGCCCTGTTCATTAGGGTTAGTACTTATGGGTGACCAAAAATGAATGCCCCATGTTGTAATAACTTTTTTCTTTTTTCCCCTTCCTTTTCCAAGGCGATATTCATCAACCATTTTTAGCTGTCAAAGTATCGTTTAGGGTGCACCCAAAGAAATAATAATTAAAAGAAACACTCTTATCTGATTTCTGTTTTCAGGTTTGATTTCTGGTGATCTCTTGATTATGTGAGTTGGGTCTACAAGTGCCCACGGGATCCTCTCTTGAACAATAACTAGTAATCGAGCGTTTTCCATTTAAGTGGTAACTTTAAGGGGTATAATGAAGCTCAGGCAATGTCCACATAAGTCTCCTGTAGGAGTTAAATTCAAATTTTCCAACATTCATTCTCTTTTTATATGGGAGCTCCCCCAGGGTTTCCAAATGTCTAACGGGAAGTGATGGAGTGAAATTGTGCCCTCTCTACAACTTGGAAAATAATAAACATTTTCCAAGTTAAAAAGTAATTTTTGCTTCTGTTTCATATTTTCGATTTTCAAAACGCGTCAGTTTAGATGCCCTAGGCAATGAAAGAGCACTCTTGTCAGCAAAAGCACCAAGGAAGTAATGCTTGGAGAACTTTTTGTTGAAATTACTGTTCCTTTTTATTAAAATTACTGTTCCTCAATGGAAAAAAGTCATTGCCGGCTCAGGTTACAGACCACCAAATTATAAGTTAGCTTCTTTTCTGGGCAAATTTAGTGATATTCTCTCCAATATATCTAAAGATAACAAACAATGCTACCTGATGGGTGATTTAATTTAGATTTACTTCAATTCAGTCGTCACTTGGCCACCCAGGAATTCATTGATAGTCTATTTTCACATGCATTTTTTTAAATTAAACATATTTACCATTGTTTGCCCCAAAAACACCTCGGCTTATCAAGGGGGCTTACAACAATACACTATTCAGGCTTAAAATAGACAGACACAAACAGCACAAAGTTACAAGAAATAAATTTACATAACTAGAAAAGTATTAATTAAACAGTCAAACAGTGGCCATCGAAAGGCGATTAATATATATATCTTATTAACCAAGCGCGAGGGCCGTACTGGGAGAATATCGGCCGAGGTCTTGACAGTATGGACCGAGTGCAGCAAGGTCCGTACAAAAAAGACCAAGGGCCGATATTCTCCCAGTGCGGTCCCGAGCAAGCTTGGTTAAGGACGTTCACGCCCATTGCTACTGCACATCTCTAGTGCGCACGCTATTCATTGGTCACACGCGTGCCACGTCATTTAGCAAGCGCGAGCACGGAGTGGAACACTCAACAAAATATAGAGCTGATGACCTTTGCGTTAACTTTGTGTGCGAATAATTTTGTTGGATGCTCGGTGACCCCCAATTCTTTTTCGGCAGATCACTTCCTTTTCTGATTCTTTCCATTATACTAAAAAACAAAAAAAATCTGTACGTGGGAAGTTTTAATTATTTCTCATATTCTAATTAAATAGGGTCGAATTGGTACATGGATACAAGTGTGCGTAACTTAGAAGATGCATTTTTTAAGGCTAATTCTAGCTGATTTAATGACATATGTAGCAAAGATCTATCAAATAGGCCTATATATGCTGTGTTAAACACACACAACCTAGATGTGACTCTTCAAATTAACTATATGCCGATAGTAATGAATCTGGGCAAAATCGCCTCGAATGACTGGAAATCCTAGAAATGCTATGGTCGGTGATACGCCTTATCTTCAAAACGAGTTCGGTGACCCCCGATGTTTTTTACGTTTTTAATCTAAACTTATCATTTTCTAGCTGCAGACAAAGTTTTAAAAAAATCTGTGCGTGGGAAGCTTTTGGGCACGAACGTCCTTAATAAGAGATTTATTACACGACTGAAGAAAAACCCAAATGATAGACTGCAAAGACACCATAAACTTCAAGCGCACAATTTTTATTTACGGCAAACTGAACATTTACTCATGTCTGACGTTTCCAAAAAGAAAAACAAAGTTGGAAGAAAACAAAAATAACATTTTATGTGGAGTTAATACTTTTAGAAAAAAAAAAGAAGTAAAACTATGAGAAATCTTCGTGCAGGATCATTCGGGACAGTGCCCGGTCCAATACTTAGAGAATATTGGACCGGCAACGGAGCAATCTGATTGACTGATTTTAGTTATTGGCCCTCTGAACTAACTTAGTCGTGTAATGATAATTATAAAAGTCTAGACTTCACAAAATAGAGCACAGTTGATATCATAATTTGCAGATTTAATGCCGTTCAAAAAAATTAAGTGACCACCTGCATTTATTCCACTTATATCTAATCCGACCCGCCTCACTTCTCACTCAACGACTTTGATTGATAATATATTTACAAACTGTTTTTCAAGAAATATTTTTAGCGGCATTGTTATAAACGATTAGTCTGATCACTTTTCGGTATTTGCGTATTTTCGCGATGAAGATCTTCCACATAGCAGAATGACGAAACTTTTGAAACCTTCCTTTAACATAAACAATTTAAATAATTTCAATGAATCTCTTTCTAACACAGATTGTTCTAAGCTCCTTAACAAGGAAGGCCCAAATGAATCTTACAACAACTTCATTAGTGAATATTCCAAATCTTTTGAATCCTGTTTCCCGTTAAAAGTCATCGGAGGTAAACAGATGAACAAATCGAGGTCTTCATGGCTAACCCCAGGTCTCCTGAAATCTATCAACAGGAAGAATAGACTCTAAAAAAAGTTAATTAAACCACCTAACAAATCCTGTGAACAGCAGTACAAAACCTATAAAAACAAACTTAGCCAGCTGATTCATATTGCCAAGCGTTCATATTACGACAGAAAGTTTGAAAGTGTAAAAAAGGATCTTAAGTTAACTTGGAAATTGTTAAATGATGTTATAAACGAGCAAAAGAGTAAGTCTCCTCTCCCATCATCGTTTGAATTGGAAGGTAGGACCATAACGGATCCTGTCAAGATTGCTAACTGATTCTGTACATGTAAATATTTCACCAATATTGGTCCTAATCTGGCAAATGCTATCCCTGCTGTAGATTCTTCTTTCCGTTCATTGCTCACTTGTAACAATAACACAGCTATCACCCTAAAACCATCCACTGTAAGAGAACTGGAAAATATCTGTAGTACATTTGCACCAGGGAAAGCCCCAGGTTAAGATAATGTCCCAATGCTTGTGATTAAAAACTCGTTTCACCTCATTTCCTCGCCCTTAATGAATATCATCAATCTTTCTTTTGTTAATGGCATTTTCCCAGACAAACTGAAATATGCTTATGTAATCGCTATCTATAAAGCGGAGGATCCTTGTCTTTCTATGAATTACAGACCTATTTCTTTATTAGCCAATTTATGTACAATTGACTAGCTGAATTTGCTGAAACATATGAAATATTGTACTGCTGCCAGTTTGGATTCAACTCTACATCACTTGCTTTAATTAATACATACCATTAACAAAATTTCTTCTGCAATTGATTGTCACAAGATTCCTGCAGGTGTGTTCTTAGACCTCTCCAAAGCATTTCACACTCTTGATCATGAAATCCTATTTGCTAAGGTTGAACATTATGGCATTTGTGATGCGGCTCTGTAGTGGATGAAAAGCTATTTTTCCTGCCACCAACAATTTGTACAAGTTAATGAAGTCTGGTGCACAACGCAAACTATCAAGTGCAGAGTCCCTCAAGGTTCCATTTTAGGCCCTTTATTCTTCATTCTATACATCAACGATCTTACAAATGTCTCTAAGTTAATACAACCCTTCCTTTTTGCTGATGACTCCAGAACAGATGATGTATCTTGTACTCCCATTCAGACCCAAACAAGTTACATTCCATATTAAATGACAAACTACGCAATTTTGATGTTTGGTTGAAATGTAATAAGCTCTCAGTCACTCTACAAAAAACTAATTACATTCTCTTTAAATCAAGGCAGAAGAAACTTAACTACAATTTTACCCTTTTCTTTGGAAATCAGTCCCTGAACTAAGCTAATCTGACCAAAGTCTAAGATGTCTATGACAAACATTTAACCTGGAAGCATCACATCAGCTTTATATGTAAACAAATTTCCAAGTCAGTGGGTATCATATTCAGGTCCTGATTTTATTTATCTTCAAAAACTAGACTAACTTTGTACTGCACATCAATTTATCCCTACATCACTTACTGTAACTCCACCTGTTCGTCCACATATGTGTCTCACCTAAATAGAATATTTTACTTGCAAAAGTGTGTTCTGCAAGCCATTGTTAATTCAGATTATCAAGGACACTCTGCTCCCCTATCTGCTAAATTGGGTATCTTAGACATTTTCTAAGTTAATTCATTTCAAATAGGCAAATTTATGTTTTGTTATCAAAATCAGTTATTACCTCCAATGTTCCTGAATTTGTTTTTAAGTAGCCAAGTGCATAATTATGGCACCAGAGCAGCCAACCACTATTGATCTCATTCTTGTCAAATGAATCTTGAGCAATTTACAATCCTTTACCAAGGTCCCAAAATCTGGAACTCTCTCCCAATATCAGTTACTTCTTCATCTAGTTTTTTCACCTTTAAGACAGAAATGTTAGTTTTTATCTATAAAATCATGAATTGAACAAGCCACACTTTAGCACTTTCTATTTATTAATGACAGCCTAGCAGTTTCTTGAGGTCTCCTGGCCATTATTGTAATTTTTATTATTCCTGCCCTTTTTATTTTAATGAGGCAAATAAATGATGATGATGATGATGATGAAAATTTCAAGTGTCTTCCTTGTTCAGTGAAGCAACTTTTCTTGCTCGAAGCAGGAACCAGTGTTAACACATCAGGCCAATTCTGATTGATTGTTTTCAAAAGCTTTCTGGGTTTTTTCTCTGTGGTGCCCTTTTTAACTCGTACCAGGCATGTACAACATGAGTTATCGTGAGTTGTGGGCAAACGTGTCGCTCGATGGGCTGTAAACTTTATGCAAATGAGGTACGCTCGCGGTTTACTTTTAAATTGCTGTCAATCTTTAATTAAAATGAGTCGCAGCACAAGTTCTCACTGGATGCGAAATTTGTATGGACTTTACAGAAACGGAAGTCGTTGAAGTACCGTTTTATGGTATGGTAAATGCGCATATAGCGAGCGAAATGATATAAACACAGAGCATTATTTTTTGTATCGCTAAAAATAAAGGAAAAAAAAAGAAAAAAAAGGAAATTAAAAATATCGGCCCACACCCGGAGTTGATCACGGTACATTTTGTACATATGAACAGTAGAGATGTTCAGTACCATTAAGCTATGTCAACATCATGTGCAGGGCGCTGGAAAAAATTAACATTCATATTAGTATCAGCTATAAAACCTCAAACAACTCAGCGGGCTCGAGTATGTACGAGGATTTTCTATGGGTTAATTTGTCATTTACGGAACAACTGTCAGTGAGTATATTTTGGTGTTTGTGGATTTTTCGGACACTCGGGAGTGCCTTTTTTAAATTCTAGAGGTCACATGTGTTCATTCGTCTGCAAATATGGTCGCAACGTTTGTTTTGAGGGAAGGTCTTCATGGCTTGTTTTGCACCGGGACTCTTCGCAAGCTACACACAACACGGTTAAGCCTAAACAAGATGTTTTGTTCAAGAACCTTGATTTGGAAGAAATTGGAGTGAATCAACATAGTAGTTGAAGAATACATTAGTCATCGCGATCACCCACTGGATCTGGAGAGAGTTTAACATTCAACATTAGAGGCCGTTTGTGTTGGACGTTTTTCGAGATGGTGAAAGAAACGTTGTTGAGACAGATTGTCTTTTTATTTTTCTTTGATTTCCTTGAAGAAAGACCAGGTGTCCAGCTTGAACTGGAAAGGAGTCAAAGCTGTAGTTTTAGGGCCAGAAAGTTCTGACACGGAAATAAAGGATGCTTTTGAAGGTAATACAAAGTCCGTGTGTTTGCAAAGTCGGTGTACTGTGAAGTGGGTTTTGAATACAGATCACGAATTTAAAGCAGTTTCCTGGACTTTACAAAACAAAAAAGGCAATGTACAGTAGTAAAGCCACGGCCAATAAATTGCCTACAAAAGCCGTCGACAAAAACTCAAGCTTCCGTACGTAAGAATTAATTTGAACATGTTGTCACTGTCACTCAGTGAAGCATGTTTGCGAAATTTTCAGTGAAAATTTTTTCCTTTTTGAGTAGTTTTTCTCTGCCTCATCTTAAATGAAAATTTATTGTTATTGAACTTCCTGTCATGTTTCTTACATTTGGTTACCTTTCTTTGGAAAATTTAGGTATTTAAAGTTAACCTTATTTTTGCATCTTGGATTTCTGCATATTTAATTTACAGTTACCGGATGTATACAAAACATGGACCGGGGTCCATGGACCACCCCATGGACCTGGTCCATGGAACAGGTTCATAGACCACCCCTAATTTTCAAAAGGAAATGCCCCCTTTAACATCAAGCATAGTCTGGACGAGGCCTCAGTATACCGTAAACACCAGCGTATAAGCTTCACTCGCAGAGAAGCCGCACCCCAAGTTTATGAACTCAAATTTTGAAAATAATTGGAAAGAAATTAAAATAAATCCAAAGTGGAGTCTTAACAAAGATGTCAGTTATGTACATTCATTGTTTCCTCTGAAAGCTTCTTGAACGGGCCAACCTGCACATTAACTAACTAACATTTAAACAGAGAATGCGAAAACTCTTACCTATAATTTTAGCTCTGTAATGGTATGAAAATCCAACTTAGACATAAATTTGATCTTTCTTTGGTATTTTTAATCCATTATTTTTCATTATGTCGACCTTTTATCAATACAATTTACATACAACAACATGAATGCTTCGGTTTTGGTTTGTTCGTTTGTAGCTTAGTAACCAGGCAATTGATCAGACGTTGGGAGTACTGGAACAAGGCAGTTTACCACGCATATTTTTGCTTGCTTGAGAGGGATTGATTTCTGTTGAAGTGAGCGGCCATCGGCGGCACTGTAAAGGTCTATAAACAACTTTCTGGTGGAAAGAGATTCCCTGCTGAGTGACATTCAGCTGTTCAAGAAAGGCAACGTTAAACCGATTAATATGAACAAAAACGGCTCTTTTAGGAGCCCCCAAACTTGCAAAAGCAACTTGCAAAAACAATACTGTGGTATAGTTTTGTGGAGTTCTTATCATTTTGCTACACAGGTCTGTGCAGATCGTAAAATTTTTGCTGAAAAGTGTTAATTTATGCAAATTTATGGCATGGTCTTCAGATGTTCTCGCAGATAAGCGACATCCCCAATTTGATACGAAAATTTTCAGCAAAAAGGTGCGGCTTATATGCTGGTGTTTACAGTAGTTGTTTATCAGGCATTGCGAGTCAAACCCGAAGGTCAGATTTGCTAAAATTACGCACTGGTCGGTGATCAGATAAGATCAAAATCTCTGGTGATATCACAACAACAACAACAACAAGATTTATTTGAACTGTAACATTAACTAAATAACTAATTGAACAAGAAATAAATTAAAAATACATACAGTTGCTGGTCACCCAAAATAACTAAAGAGCTAAACTAGTTGGGTGACCACCATTTATTAATTGAAAATAGGTATAAGGTCAGAAAGAGGCATTTTACATTTTACTTTTTACACACTTAATTAGATTACAGAACAAATAATTCTTAAACAAGTATACAATAATGAAATAAAAATAAATAAATAAGTAGATAAATAAATAAATTGTTCTTGCAGACAGACTGGTTGGTGGTTTCCACTGGAATGCTAGCAGCCTCATACCAAGAGTCTTTGTTCCCCTTGACTAGCATTCAGGAAGCAATGCGAACCAGGAGAGATCCCATTTGAAGTCAGAAAATATCAGACTTCCAGGAAGGTTAAATTGTGCCTAGCTCATAAACACCTGGCTCAATCAGTTACAAATCGCTTGTGTTTTTCATTAGCAAAAATTGTGAGGGCACCTGTTTGTTGCTCTTGCAGGCTAGTTTTTCTTCCAACCATTTTCATTGTTTTTAAAGCCAGTGAAACTTAAGGCTGCAATAGAACTAGATACTCTTTCCTGTGGATACTATAGGCAACTTGTTCATTCTTTTTTCTTCGTTCTTGGCATACCTACATTAGTTACATGAGCTGGAAGTCTTTTCCTCTCTGTTTGCTTAATTTTCTCTAACTTCCCTCGACAAAGGAAAATAGCCCTCGTTTCCTTGTCGCCTTGTTGCAACTTGGAATGAAAATATTGCCTAGACTTTGCATTTCACTGGATGTTTACATCGGAAACTTCCATCCAAAATGTCTTGAACATGGCCTTGTACAATCCTTATAAGCACAAGATGACAATGCCTGTTTGCAACAAAACTTAAAACTAGTTTCTGTTTATTTCTTTTGATAAAGAGAGAATGATTAATGTTTTCATTAAGACAGTATTGCAGTGAATTCTAAATATTTCCAATGTTCACTTTTCAACCATATTTGCTGCCAACTATTTCTTGGTGAACCAGAAACAAAAATGAAAATGTTTAAAACATGACATTGTCCACCCTTCTCAAATGTATAAGCGTGATCGTTTCAATTGTAATGCCTTCTTATCCAACTATTACTTTTTTCCTTTGGTTCGTTATGAGTGAACAGTGAACCACTGCTTGTACTCTAAACATGAAAATCAGCCACAATATTCCCTTAACCAAATAATATTAAACATATGATACAAAAAATATTTTAATTCGTTTGTTCACTTAATGAGCTTGCTCACAGAGCACTTTGATTACACTTACAAATGGAATCCAACTTTTGCATTTTTTCAACATATTTAAACTCAAAACAATCTACAAATGGAAAACACTTGTCAATCATACTATGCAGCAATCTGCCATGCAACTTTTAATGCACTTCTCATGACAGCTATCAGTTAGAGGTATTGATTGCAAAGACAGGTTTTTTGTTTATAATGTTGGAATGGATCAAGTGAGTGAGTGAAATTCACACCCATAGAAAGACCTGAATGCCAACGAATTGGCATTCAGAATTAAAAACTGTCGCAAGTTGGGAAAACTCTGACATCTAATAATCAAAATGGCCATGCAAGCAAAAATCTCCCTTAATGGCTTGTCCTTGTGAAGAGTGAGGGACAAAAGTATGGGTACAATGGAAAACATTTACATGTACAGTGATGTCAAAACATTATCATCAATACCATAGAACTATTTTAGGCAACATTTTGGTTTCACAGGCACCAACATGTGAAACTTAAAGGCCAAGTAATACAATAACATTTCTCATGGAACTTGTCGCACAACACTGTTGCCTTCCAAGTTGAAAAGTGTTGTTGCCTGACTATTTCCACATTTAACAAATTGCAGAAACAACTTTATGAATACGTTGCTTTAACTTTAACTAGTGGTACATGCAAAAGTTATGCAACATTGATGTTCAAAATATTGCAAAAACATTAAATTTTAACCCCTATTACTTGGCCATAATCTGTTACTGTATGGACTGCTCTGAATTACAAACAATTTTGATGGTTAGAGGGAATGAATTAAACAAGAGTTCAAATAATTTGCATCTCTGGTACAAGTACCTCTATTATAAATTTCCAGGCTCTTTCTCTTTGGTGCCCATATTAAAGGGTTTTGAGAACAGGTAATGGGGAATAAGAGAGCATTAATGACCTTGAGGACACTTAACTAATGGTAAGCTTTTCTTAGGAATCTCCGATTTTGTTCCTGATACGTCACCTTCAAATAATACTCATGGCAGTCCTTCACAGTTTAAAAACTCTCCCAGCTTGGCCTACAACAAAACAAAGCAGAAAGTACCAGTGACTCAAGCCAGAAGGTTTCCTCCAACACAAGTTTATTTGAACAGAACAGTAGAAGGGTAAGTATTTTCCACTTCTATTGCAGTGCAAGAAAATATTTATTGACCCCTGAATAAAACCTTGTTTGTTTAAACCATAATATTGGATGTTTGATGAAAGGGTGCTATGAATATTAAATACTTGAAACGTCTTACTCTAGTCTCCTCTGATCTATGCATTTGAAAAGTGTTTTAAATCTCACAATATTAATGTGGGCTTTAAACCTCTGTAATGAGGAACTCTTAGACTGGAATTGTTAATAAACTGTTCAATCATCTGAACCCCTTTCATCAAAATTTCGTAATAGTAATAATAATAATAATAATATACACCAAATTCATAATGGCAGACAGCTCGGGTAGGCCTCGGTACGAGTACATGAAAATGAGGCGGGTGAGGATAGAGTCGAAAACTTGCAGAAGGGCGTATGGCTAATAAGGCGAGTCAAAAAGGTGATTTTGTTAAAGTTAGTTTCCTTTTCACTATGAATAAAAGTCAATCGCCACAGAATCGATTTTGTTGTGTTCCTCTTTGCGATCAAAAAGGATCCACCGGTCCAAACGGCAAGAAAGTTGGGCAATAGTGAACAATAGCTCCCATATTCGGCCAACTGTCGGCCCACAGGTTACCGACACATTACCGACACATTACCGACAGTCGGCCGACACTGTTAAGTAGAGCACAAATCGACTGAAAAAAGAGTAAAAATAAATAGAGTCAAAAACTTTTCCTGTTGAAAAAAGTAAATAGAAATCTGTCGATCGTACCGGATCCAGTAACATTCCTACCTATCTCCTTGATCCTCTTTGAACTGTAAAATAGGCTTTTTTACTCCATCTCCTGACTGCACATACCAAAATGTAGTGGTAAATTTAGTACCCATTTCTCATATCTTTTTTTTTTTACACAAAATAGGCTTCGGATTTAACCATTTTGGGGCAACAAATACGCAAAGCTAAAAGTAATTTTCCAATCGCCCTATAATGCATTGCAAAACTATAGTTAACAGTACTTCATGTATGTCTGAACTAGAAAAACTTTTCAAAATGGCAGATAAATGAATAGGAACCAATTTGGGCAAGTATCGTTAGTTAGCCTGTATGGCCTCCCACCCAAAGTAATTAACATCGTCAAAGACATGTACGCCAACAATTTGGGTTGTGTGCGACATGAAGGCCAACACAGTGAGTGGTTCCAGGTCAAGACCGGTGTTCGGCAGGGCTGCATCATTTCACCGCTCCTCTTCCTCATCGTAATTGACTACGTCATGAGGACAGCCACTGCTGACAAACCCCGTGGCTTGGTCTGGGGATTGTTTCACCGCCTGGAGGACAGCGACTTCGCAGACGATCTTGCTCTCTTAGCCCACACACACAGTGACATTCAGGAAAAGACTGATAGGGTGGCATCAACTGCCAAGAAAGTTGGGCTGAAGATTCATGCAGCAAAGACCAAGGTCATGAAGGCAAAAAACAAGTTCAGAGTACCTGTGACAGTAGAAGGCGAACCACTGGAGGAAGTCAAAGACTTCAAGTACCTTGGGAGCTACATTTCATCCGACAGCAACATCAACAAAGAGGTGTCTACCAGAATTGGTCTCACAGCTCAGGCGTTCAAGAAACTGAACAACATTTGGAAGTCCACAACTCTCAGTACCAAAACCAAGCTCAGAATCTACCAGTCCAACGTACGTTCAACTCTTCTCTACGCCTCAGAGACGTGGAGAACCAACAAGAAGTTGGAGAGCAAACTTCGGGGCTTCGAAGGGAGATGTTTACGGAGAATATTGAAAGTTAGGTGGCAAGAAAAGGTGTGTAATGAGGAGATCTGGAGGTGCACAGGGATGAACAACATCATTCTGGAGGTGAAAAGAAGACGGTGGACGTGGCTTGGCCATGTCCTTCGCATGAAGAAAGGCCGGCATCCGCTCGAGGCGCTGTCTTGGGCGCCCCCTGGGAAGAGGCACCGGGGCAGACCACTCGGCACTTGGCGGAGGACCATCGAGGACGAGATGGAAACAGCTGGAAAGACGAGGAACGAGCTGCGGTGGCTGGCCCAGGACCGGTCTGAATGGAAGAAGTTTGTCGGTGCCTTATGCTCCCCCAGCGGGGCTCCGAGGATTGACTGACTGACTGATCGTTAGTCAAAGCTAAAACAGTGGACAAAAGCCATACTGGTATCGAAAGTGCTGAGCAAGGTATCGTTATGATATGACTTAAACTCTTTTTATGTAGTTTAGAAGCAAAAGACAAGTAAATGTTTACGATCATTTTTGTTTGCCCCACCGACAGGTTACCGACACATTACCGACAGGTTGCCAACAGGTCACCGACTGTCGGCGGACACTTTGGCCTCAAACATAACGCAAACTGTTGGCCGTCTGTCGGCCGACTGTTGGCCGACTGTCAGCCAACTGTCGGCCCACAGTCGGCCGACAGTATATTTTGGACAGTTGGTCAACAGTCGGCTGACTGTCGGCTGACAGTATATTTTGGGAACTATTCTTCACTATTACCGAAAGTTGAATTTTTTTAGTATTCCAACCGAGAACTATTTGAGGGAGCAATGGCTGCATGCGATACTAAGAGAGCCGGGAAAACACTTCTCTGTTACGGATTCAACAAAGGTTTGTTCACTTCATTTTAAAGGTGAACACCTTAAGAAGAGTTTTGGTTCTGCTTCAATTTTGTTTAGTGTATCTTCATCAACCTCGAGTGAATATAAAAATGTTCTTTCTTCACTAGAAAGAGTTTCTGGATAAATTCTAGCTGTAGTATCTTTCAAAGGAAATCGTGGGAAGCTGTTTATGTCAAAATTTGGATCAGGGCATCTTGTAACTGGACTTATATTGACATACAGGGGAAAGTTAGACTCTGTATAAGACAATTGATAACTGTTTGTAGAACCAACAGGACTACTACCAAATTTGGTTTTTACTATACGGTTTGGTGTATTTGAGGCCAGAGTGGCAATTCCCATATTAGGATTTATGGCTGCAACCTCATTTTTAGTGCAGAGTGCACTATTGGGATGGTTTGGGGGTTGACACCGCTAAGCACTATGGCAATGAGGCAATAAGGTGTAAACTTTAATGTTTGTTTAATTAATTAATTCCTATTAATTAATTAGCCTTGTTTTGAAGGGGTGGGGTAGGTACCTTTGGTTGCTACGTAAAACATACCATACTTACATTTCTATTTGGATAACATCACAAAACTATATATGGCTGCAATATTCTCTTGTTATCCTAGTGGTACTATTCTCTTAAGAACATAAGCGATTTATTAGTGTCGGTGTTAACTATATGTTAGGTAAACGATACATTTCATACCCAATTATACACGAACGTTTAGTGCTTTTCCTTGTGGTTGAACAGAGTATGTAAGACGCATGCGCTCTAGCATTGTCAGCATGATACAATCCGTTCTGGAGTTCAGATTCATGCGTGCAATACCACACGCTCGTCTTAACGGGCAATAGCAGTTATTTTTCAGGTAATATCAGTTCCCCCTTTTAGTGCAAAGAACGCTTTTGTGACAGCAGATCTTTTGGAATCATCTTTAGCTCGGTTCAAAAATGCAGTGTGCTATTTTCAAACTATTTTGTGTTTGCTAAGTTTTAAACAGGGAAACGAATGGATCTCCTCAGTTGCTTGTTGATTTTCTCTCCTATGAAAGAGAACAAGAAGTTCCCAATTGTATTCACCCGAAACATTTCCGAGTTAGCGGCGTTAAAATTAGTAATGTCGTGACAAAAGAAACTTCTGAAATATTGCTGTAGACACTATGGCAGTTACGGAAACCGCAAATAAATTTAGTCAGTCTTTGAGGGAACTCATTCAGTATATGATGTCGGTCAAGTTGAAACGTTCCTCGGTTGTATTAATCGATATCATTGTGTATTTTGAACTGGTTTACTGTTAACACCATCGGTGGCAACCTAATAATAACATGCTATTCCGAGACACGACGTGACTATTTGATAATTTAAGGTAATTCCCCTGAAATAAAACTGACAACAGATTTTCGTTCAAACTTTCCCCACTGAATATTTATCATATGAGAACTTCAATTTTGAAATAAAAAAGGGGGGTGCCCATACTCATTAAGGAGCACTGGGACAATGAAAATGACCCATTTTGGCATTATTTAATGCTTATTACAAGAGCGCATTCCCAGTAATAATTGTAAATTTTTGTGACCGAAACTCATGAGAACATGCATTAAACTAGAGTCAATGCATTGTATCGGACACAAATAAACTTTTTAAGTTTGATTTAGACAGAAAGCTGAATTCTTGAATAAAATTTCAACCAAATTTCTTGACATGGTTACCATACGGCAAAATGGAAAAGACCACAGTTTACCTGCTATTTTCGTTATTTTTTCAATTTTCAGCAATAGGAATCAGATCAGTCTTTCCTCAAGCAAAGTTTATGATAAGTTGATTACAATGACTGAAAAAAAAATTGGGGTGCCCGTGCTCGTTGGTGAGCTATAACCATTTTCCAACTGACAGCGCTCAATATCAAGGCAAATCCGCCATATTTTCAATGTGCGCGTGCACACGGGCGCGCTAAATGACGCCATAAATTATGCGCAGAAAGGATGCGCAGTGCAATTGTGAGGAATTACCTTAATTAGTAATTGTTTATCGATGATATGAAAATTTGCTTCTTGATTGAAACAAAATCATTCCTCTTCCAGTTTTTTCTTAAGTTAATAACATTTTATTTTTCTCAGAAAAAAGCGATTATATCCTCTCTGTATGTTTCTGAGAAAACAAGGGTATCAGGTTACAAACTTGGCGAGAAAAACAAAAGTATCAAGTTACAAATGTTGGCGTTGAAAAACTTAAAGTATTACGTTTGCTAGTTCAATGTATTAATGAATTTAGAATGAACGAAATTCAATGTAAAACACCACAGTAAAATTTAAAAACCGTCTTGACAAAAAGTAACTAACTTATTTTTGGGCCTTGAACTAACAAGTTACATACAGGCAGCAGATGACTCAAAACGTACTGACAGTCCTGCATAACACTCTGCACTATCTGAGATTGTCTCACTAGTTAAACTTCTCTTCCTCTGTAATATCAATTTTTGTCTTTTTTCTGGCCTTATAAAGTTGACAAGAAATTGCCTTGCCAGACTGCTTATCATCAGGCTTGATTTTTGTTGCAACTAAATCCATCACTGGCTGGGGGTGAATTGAATCACCTCTGCCTTTGCAAAGTTGATGTACATGCCAGAGAAGGATTTTCATCTAATTCATCATTGAGCTCTTCAGTTGTTTTGCTCTCAAACAGTGAGTATAGACCCTATGTAAATATGGCTGCTTTTATATTATTCTTTTGTTCGTATTTAAAATAGCCTCACTAACCTCACTTTTGGGACAAAAATTGTAAAGAATTTATTATCCCGAACGAGGTTAGTGAGGCTGTTTTGAATACAAACAAAAGAATAATTTTAAGGTAGCCATTTTTGCATAGGGTCTATTTCAGTACAAATTTTCAAGATGAGAGCTAGTGTGATTACAATAACCAACTTTTCCTGCAGCACATGTGCAAGTAGCATCCATTACTTGTTATAGTACAATACAGCTGTACCAAGAATAACATAGACCTTTCCTACATCATAACAATCAATGGTGCCAAGTTCAAGTCAGGCTGGTTAAAAATACAAGGGATGTTATGTCCACCACGACCTGCTTCTGGTGCTACTGATTGTACACACGGGAGTGGAATGTGGGAAAGGTCAATGGGGCAGGGTAATAGCCATCTCATTGTATGTAAATGAACACTATTAATTTCTGGGTATTACTTTTGAATAATTTTAACAGACTTACTAAGTATTTTTTTTGTTACCTTATTAGTAACACAGTGTATGTATTTTCATTTCTGTGCATGTGTCTGACCAATAAAATTTTCCCATAGCTTCTTATACTTATCTTTCTGAAGTCATTTTAGTAACTCATGCAATATCTTACTTACAGTGCCAAAGATGAGATGATGTCCACACCATTGCAATTCCAGAAAGTGAGTGTGTTTATCAATCTTGAGAACATCATGCATTATATTAAAGCCTCTGACATTTTATATGACCTATTGAATTAATTTTATCATGTGAAGAGTAATAATTATATCAAGGAATCTGCCATTGCAATTTCCTTACAGACAATACTGTTATGGGTGTGCTACATGTATGTTGACAACAGATTTACTGCCATATGCAAAGAAACGAGTCAAGGTTTTCTGGGTACCCAAACAAACACATAATGTCAGCGTCCAGTGTAGCAGATAGGTGGAAGAAAATAGAAAATATCCTTTTCTAGACTGCTTGGTAAGCTTTGGGAACAACAAGGACAATAAACCACAGCATACAAAAAACCAAAATATGCCAATGGGTTTTAACATAACACTTAACCCTAAGCCTGTTCAGCTGACCCCTTGCTGACCCCTTACCCACCCCCCTACTGTTTTTTGGGGTGTAAAATTAATAAATTATTACACTTCGAAGACATGTATTTCATTCACTCAAAAAATCTTCATGAATGTAAATAATTTTCACCCAATGCAATACATGTACCTTCAGATGGATTAAGCCTCTGCTGCTTGAATTGTAGAAGGATGGTCTTCAAATTCATGTAAAAATACCATTGGGCAAAATAATTGTGAACAATGCAAGAGCTTCCGTTGTCAAATTTCAATTTACAGGTTAGACATATATTTTAGCATGCACCACATGACTTGACCTTAATTAAGGTATCAGCCACCCTTCAGGACCGTCCATATGTGGAACGCTGTAGCGCTTTCATTTTTCTTATAAATCCCAACAAACCACACATTTTCCGGAGACTTATTAGTCACAGATTATGGCTCGTTCCTTTGAAAATCTCAAAATCACAAGAGGGAGCGTATTTGAGACATTTTTTGTGAAAGCATAATTATGTCTGTGTAAGTTCAACTCCAGTCCCATTAAGAATGAGCACAAGAGAACAATAAACTTCTTGACACATTCTACTAAAAAACCATGTCTCAGATTTTTGACACTTGCATTTGTTCTTTTGTGACAATAAGATAAAGTCAGAGGGGACAAATCATCAGCACTTCCTTTGAAAAAATGATGATTATTCGAAAGTTCTTGTTTATCGACGATAGACCGAGAAAACTTAAACCTTTGAGGCTGCCGTGTGACTGCCACGGATAGCTCAAGAGCTAAGAACCAATGCACGATTTTGCAAACACCCTGCAAGACAGCTTTCATTCTGGCACTGAAACCAAGAGGAACCAAGTCCGTTTTTACTTGGTGAATTTTCCACAAGTTCAACGCTTCCTTTACAAAAGCGACAAGTCAACGATTCGTCGATCATCTCCTACAGTTTTTAAACAGCTATGATAGCATGGCAATTGAGCTTTTGTTATGTTTCAGTGTTTTCACTTTCCAGATCTCCAAGAGGTTTTTCAACTGTAATTTTTGATCAGCTTACACTAAATATTGATGTGGAAACCGACAGGTTGCATTCAGCGCTTAGCTGCTTTTCAACTCCTTCAGCCTTGCTCCTGGTCGAAGAGCCCTTATCACTCTTCACTAAGTTTTCAGCCCAATCCGAGCTAAACGATTTTTTGGCCTCTTCTGCCTTGCCATTGCCGACAAAACTGATGTTGTGGCATGTATTGTGTGATAAAATGACACCATATACCTTGTCATTTGTTTCACGGCATGTTGACAAACAAGTTACTCCAGAATGACAGGACTTGTCAGTGGGTAATTAAAACAATTAACGTGTAGTAAACTTCAACGTCCAAACCTTTTCACTGAAATAATATTTTTTGTGGAATTTTTTTAAAAGAAAGCTCTTTAGAATCTTTATCTGAACATCTCAAAATAAAAAAAATTCAAAAATTTGCATTTTGAATCCTGGCTGATACCTCAAGTCAAGTCCAAAAAGCAGATTTGACTTGTTATTCTCACCATTTGTCACACCCTGCAGTAAGGTGTATCTCTGTTGACACAACATCTACTAAGTTTGTTGTGGTATCTGGAGAATACATTCACCCCCATTGATCAGTGAGGAAACATTAACAGAGTTAGGAAATAAATTAATGCTGAAGATCCAACCCAATGGCTGTTTCACAGATTACCTGGCAGTTTCTAAGGAGAGGCACAGTGCAAACACTGCCAAAAAGGAGAAAGGTGAACAAGACATAAGAGATCTTATTACCTAATCCCAGTCCAATTCCATATAAAACCTGAAGCAGTTCCAGTCATGCAGAAGCCTAGACAGGTACCACGTTTTCTTTGAGAACCTCTAAAGAAATGGCCGGAGCAGGGTGTTAATGAAGATATCTTTGAGAAGGTTCCTGACGATGAACCAGTCACTTGGTGTTCTCCCATAGTTGTACATAGATGTAAAGATCAGGGGGAGTGTCAACTTGCGAGTCCCAAATAAGCACATGGAAAAGAAGCCAAATTTCAGAGGCACTTATAGTTGAAGATTTCATTCACAAGGTTCATGACTGCACCATCTGGATGAAACTGTACCTTCAGCAGAGGTACCACCAGTTAGTGTTACACCCAGAATCAAGGTCCATTGCAACTTTCAAAGTGGAGTAATTTCAGACCCAAAAGACTGGTATTCTGTGCAAAAGCATCTCAAGACCTGTTTGACAAGGCTATGAGCAAAATCTCCAGGGACATTCCCCAATGCAGTTTTTACCATGGAGTAGCTAAGTGTAGTTGCAGGAAATTTTGGTGTGAGTTTTTCACTCAAATTTTTGAGTATTTTTGAGCATGTCTCAGGCTCCATTGAGCCAATCACCCCGATCTGGGTTTCAGTCGAAAGATCTTTCCTCCTGCAGAACTAGAGTACAGATGATGCCAATTTTGGTCAAACATGAGGACATTAGAAGTGAAACAAAGGCCAATGCTTGTCACCAGGAGTCAATGGGTTAAAGAAGACATTCCTGTAGAAGAAGAGGCTTATAACAAATGTGAACAAAACCTTTTTCCTGTTTTCAAAGATGTTGAGTTAAATGATCATTGTAACATTAAATCTCTTTAATTGCACTGCTCAAAGACATCTTGACAACTACCGAGATGGGATGAAACTGACACATACATAAATTACAAAACGACTTAAATATGCACAATCAGGTAAATACCACGCAGAGTATTCGCACGCACCAAATGTTAACTAAATATGCTAATAGATATCGACATATCTTCCCCGTTAACGAAAAAAAAGAACAAGAAAAAATAAAATAAATAAGTAAATAAATAAATACTGAATAATTCTGGACCAATTCATTAAGATTTCACTGTGACAATGTCCATAAGGCACACGTCCTTACAACGGCTTAAGATGTTCTTATACGAATGTCACGACATAATAAAATCCTTGAAAAGTGCTGGAGGTCTTCTTTGTCTTGTGGATCTCCTAAGTGGCTGGGCTGTACCTTCAGGCACCGAAGATGGTGGTGTTACAGGAGATGGTGATGCACAATCAGCCTCAATGGGTGTCGATGCAGGGCTAACCAAAGGAGTTTCAGGAACAGGACCTGGCGACGCAACAGGAGCCCTTTGAACTTCGGCAAAGGGTTCAACTTCCTCAGAAGTCTGCATATTCTGTGGTTCCACAGTTCGCCATATGTCCTTTCGATTTTGACGACGAACCGCTCCATCAACTAGGACCTCGTAGGATCGGGGAGCAACTTCTCTGAGGCATTCAGCTGGTCTCCAAGTTCCCGAAGGTGAATGAACGCAGATAGTTTCGCCAGCCCTTACAGGGGAAAGGACGCGTTTGCCACGAGTGAAGTACCTGTGCTGACGTTCCTTCCAAGCACACAGTTTAGCAGCGTCATTGATGAGGCTAAATTCAGACGTTAGAAGAATTCCGGAAGTTGGCAGTAAAGTCTTACAGTGGCGGCCTGGAAGACATTGTGCGGGGCTCGTATCCATGCCCTCACTCAGAGTATTACGCCAATCCAGTAGAGCCTGGAACTCACTGACACCTGTGGCTCGACACTTCGTGAACAGACGTTCAACAGTATGAACGGCATTCTCGATGTTACCATTACTTTGGGGGTAACGGGGACTCTAAGTAACATGCTGAAAGTTCCATTGGTCTACAAATTTCATGAACTCAGACGAGGCAAAGCAGTGACCAGTGTATCTGGCACTCCAAAATCAGCTAAAGGTGGCCATTAGACTTCTGATCACCGACTTGGAGGTTTCAGACAAAAGGGAATCAACCTCTATGAAGTTACTGAAATAGTCGACAACAACCAGCAGAGCTCCGCCTGCGTGAAAACAGATGTCCGCAGCAACCTTGACCCAAGGACGAGGCGGAAATTCATGTTGAAGTAGTGGTTCCCGAACTTGCGAGTTGCGATGTGTAAGGCAAACATCACACTGACCTACGAAGTCCTTCATTTGGGCACTCATTCCGGGCCAGAACATGCATTCGCGAAGTCTGCAAAGGCACCCCCCAGGCCAATGTGACCCGATCGAGCTAGAGAGAGCTAGAAACTCCTTTCTGAGGGTACTGGGACAAACAGGTGAGGTCCACGGAAAACCAGGTTCCCTTGAGCTATCAGCGCATCACAAAACTGGAAGAAAGGGCGCAAGACCGGATTGCACTCGTGAACATTACCAGGCCAACCTTCTGGGATGACTTGTCGAAGTTCAGCACAAACGGGATCAAGGGCTGATTCCTGTTCAATCCACGTTAGTCGAGACAGAGAAACTCCCAAGTTCTCAGTATGATAAACAAGCTCAAGAGATTTCACTTCCTCAGAAGGCAACATTTCCCCGAGATATGCACAGCTGAGCGTATCTGCGATGAACATGAGGGAACCTTTCTTGTACTTGACCTCGAGATTGTGGCGTTGAAGTCGCAATAGCATCTGCTGAAGCCTTGCTGGAGCATCGCAAACGCTGTTGTTAAAGATTTCTTCCAGAGGCTTATGGTTGGTCTCCACGTGCACAACATCACACCCAAAGATGTACTCGTCAAACTTCTCGCACGCAAACACAATGGCTAGGAGCTCCTCGATTTGAGCGTATCTGGTCTCTGTTTGAGTAAGGGCTCTGGATGCAAAACTCACTGGCTGCTGAAGCTGAAGCAAAGCAGCTCCAAGCCCTGTGTCAGAAGCGTCGCATTGGAGAGTAACCTCATCTTGCAGGCTGTAAAAGCGCAGAACAGGGCCTTGTGAGATGGCAGTCTTGATATCACTCCATGCTTTCTCCTGGGTTTCAGACCAGACCCACTCGGCGTTTTTACGAGTCAGTTGGCGAAGTGGATGGGCCATGTCAGAAAAACCAGGTAGGGAGCATGCTGAACTGGCTTGGCAGAATCGTTAAGATGGATGTGGTACTCCCCTTGAAGTAAACCGAGGCCCTCATCGAAAACATCGGGGAACATCTCTATCACCTGCTCCTTAGTAAGTGGCCTGGAACTAGACATCACATCCTCGATGGAAAACACGTGACCACCACTCCTATCAGGCCGCCGAATTGCATCAGAATCTTTAATTTCAACAACACCCATCCCTTCGCAAGCTGACTTGCCCAAAATAGGACGGCATCACTTGCTTTCGACGAGACAACACAACAACAGACAAGTGGAAGATCCTCTCCAAACTTGGAGTTTCACTGTTCCTAACACCGGGATATTTCTGCCATCATAGGATACAATGGAAGACTTGGTGGGTGTAACATGCTTGAAGTCAAAATCCCCGGTCACCGCCTTGTAAATATGTAGAGGCAAAACATTACAACACGCTCCGGTATCAATTTTGAAACGTATAAAGTTTCCACTCAGTACTTTCAGTGTTACAAGACTTGAATCCGGGCTCTGATTAGCTGATACTTTGAAAACTTGGAAGACAGGTAACTCACTCTCCTCCTCAAGCAATTCCACTTTGTTGGAGGTAGAAGACGGGGGGCATTTCCTTGCAAAATGGTTTTCTGTGCCTCACTTGACACACTTCTTGCCCCAAGCAGGGCAGGCCTCACGTTTACTTTCGTGCTTCCTACCACAGAAACAACAAGGATAACAAAGTTGATTTGCAGGAGACGGCTCTCCGCCAGATAACTTTCCCTCTGAGGCCTTCTTGTTTTCCTGAAGAAGATGAACATTGGGTGAGTTGAACTCGCTCACTGTCTTAATCTGCACTTGAGACATCTCCGAAGCCTGACATATATCCAGCGTCTTTGAAAGGTTAAGTTCAGGCTCACACAGGAGTCTTTACCTGACTTTATTGTCAGCAATGCCAAAGATAATTCTATCTCTCAGAGGATCATTGGGCGTGATGGCACCAAAAGCACACTAATCAGCGATTAGACGAAGTGCAGTCACATAGCGATCAAACGATTTGCCAGGCTCTTGCTGTCGTGAATTGAAAAGAAAGCACTTAAAGGGAATATTCTTCCTCGGATAGCAGCAGTTGTTGAAACGCTCGATAACACCTTTAATATCCTGCCTCTCGGTAGCTGATAGATTCCAAGTTTTAAAGACTTTCCTTGCTTCAGGTCCACTTGCAGTTAGAAACGCGGCTACTTGAATGTCTCCTTCTTCTTTGTTTACTTTTGAAGTGGCGCTGTAATGTTCCCACATCTCCTTCCACTCACTTCATTTTTCAGCGACGTTGGAGTCATTAATTTCGAGAGAGTGAGGTGCCGGTAGTGAGTGAAGAAAAGCCATAGATCGAAGCCACTCCTGACACCGTGTAAGGTTAAATATCTTTAATTGCACTGCTCAAAGACATCGTGATAACAACCAAGATGGGATGAAACTGACACATGCATAAATTACAAAATGACTCAAATATGCACAATCGGGTACATACCATGCAGAGTATTCGCACACACCAAATGTTAACTAAATATGCTAATAGATATCGACACAATTATTGTTATGTGAAGGGTTTTGTCAATAAGCTGAAATAAGAAAGGTAAAGACATTACTGGCTAATAAATATTTATTTGTCTTGAGCATGTTGCAAATGTTCATGCATATAAGTGACTGTTCACAGGAAAACATACATGCTTATCCGTTAAACGGCTAAAAGCTGCATGTAACAGTTATGTAATGGATAGTTAATGGCCTTCAAAGCATTTTAACGCTTTGTGTTAATGTTCTAATGGCTAGCAAGTTTTGCCTAACGGTTCGTTACAACATTCTAACGTTTTGCCCTATCGGTCTAACATATTAGTATTCTTGCTTAACAGCTCATGAAAATGATCAGTAACCATTAAACAGCTGTGAAAAAAATCTAGCTGATAACTGTGAAAGTCCCTTAATGCTTGCATTAAGTATTAGCAATTGGCACCACGCATACTGTACAGCCAAAGAACAGCTTTATAAATTGCTACTACAGAAAAAGGTGAACATCCCCACAAAAATATAATGCCAATTACATTCATAGTCATGAAATGGAAACACTGCTCCAAAAAAGCACTTAATTTGTGGAGACACTGGCCCGCTGAATAAAGTCTGATGTTAGTAAGATGGTTGGAAGCAAAAAAGCCGAGTCATGACTATAAGGTTTGTAACGGTATGAATTCCATAGTCACTTCGTAACACATTTTATAATAACCCAAGTTATTCTCGTATTTTGATTGGTTCTCGCCTATGATCTATTGGAGGACAGATGCTCAAGTTCAAGTTTAAGTTTTATTATTTTACACTGTTTACCGACGCATTACAACTTAATATAACATAGTTTACAATATAGTTTACGATTGAGGTCATCATTACAAAGTTTTAAAATGGCGGACCGTCTTGAGAATTAGGATAATATTTTACGTGACTGGGCAAAAGTTAAGGTACAAAAAAAGTCTTGCTGAGGCATGTACAGGTTCGAGAAGCCAGAAGAAGAAAGAAAAAGCCGTTTCTTTTAGAAAATGATCCAGAAAAAAAATTTTGAGCAGTCTCAGTTGGCAGTCTAGCCGGAGACTAGACCACACACAAAATTGGTCTTGCTAAGCCGAGAAGCATTCCTTTATCTCAAATTTAACAAACCCAATAAACAAAATGTTTCTGAGATAAATTTATTTAAAAAATTCAAAAATAACTGTTGACACACTGATTGATGTCAGGAATGAAACATCAAAGCATCACTTCTTAAAATCAGATAAAATAAACACATAATCTTGCTTTCCGATACGAATGTTCCTGTCCGTTTCAGGGCACAACAGCGAGCTAAGTATAGCTAACCACAGCTCGCGGCCAATAGTATTGCAGCTAAAATGTGTCTCCGACTATATCAAACGGATTTGCGAATCACCAACCACAGAAGACAAAAAGCTCCACCGTCATTTACGCTCCTTTCATTCAAAACTTGAATCAAATGGCCTCTAGGTTGACCGCAACCACAAGTTTTCCAGGTATTTTTTCAACTCCTGCAATTTTCAAGGCAATGTCCAAGCTTTTCAGCTCACAGGTCTGCTCCGATGACAAAAAGTGACTTGATTTTGCAGGCATTTTCTTCAAGATTTGCAGTTTTCGTAGTTCAATTCTGCTATCACTGTAAGTTTTCATTCCACGAGAAGCGACGCTCATGTCAGGTTTGACAGAGACGTGATTTTTGTCGACCAATCACAATTCTTTGCTACGTGTAGTAACCAATGAAATTGCTTCATTTTGTATAGATAATAGATTACGTGAAATGGCGTTTTTTTAATCTTTGCCAAAGTGGGCAAAGGCGGGGCAAAGGCTGGTTTTCATGTTATGTTGAAATATTTTGAAATAAAAAAGGCTTTTTGTTATTATATAAAACAAATAGATTCCATGTTGCTGTGTGTCTGTTCAGTAATAGATCACAGAAGATGTCAAAATGTGGTAAGAACATCAGTGACACACTCGGCTACGCCTCGTGTGCCACTTTTTTGTTCTTACCACATTTTGTTATCTGTGATCTATTACTGAACAGACGCACAGCAACATGGAATCTATTTGTTAAATGCAATGTAATGGTTCATGCTGGACAATTATCAAAATAGTCATAAAACCATCCCTCTGCAATTTTTTTTTTGGAACAAACTAATTGCGAATGCATTATTGATCAATTCAGTCACATCATACTTTATAGGTGAAGAGCACACAGTTTTCTTGAATCTCAAGCTAGATTGTTGAATGCATACAATAAACTCGGAATCAAGTCACTCATCTTATTTCCTAGCTCTTCAACTACATTGCTCTTTCCGTAATGCAAACGAGACTACCGCCAGCGCTCGCTCATCCATACGCTTTAATACCCCGTTATCAAGCATTTGCACTGTAGCTTATGAAGTTGAATTCAGGCCAAGACAATTAGCTCACATCTTACAATACACAGATTTCTTTACCTGTAACAGTTGCTGGGCCATTCTAACAGATGGCAAACAGTTACATTATCTTCTAACGGATGCTAATGATTAGTACAGTTCTATCACACCTGCATTCGTCCAATCGCGGAGTATCCCTGCCCGGTTTTTCATGACTGTCTACCTATGTATCTTTCTCACGAGCTAGAGGCAGTGCAAAATAGGGCAATGCGTATCATTTTCCCATGCTTTATGTATGATGAAGCGCTTGTTAAGGCAAGTCTTGTAACTCTGCCAAACCGAAGGCAGCCCCTAACGGACAAATTTTTAGATAATAAAGACAGCAAACTTAGGAACTTACTGCCCCCACAAAATGCTAAGCATTATAAACTCAGAAAGGGACACCAGTTCAATCCGGTTTTTAAGACAAACAGGTTTCGAAATAGTTTGATGATATTTTTATTATTATTACTATATATATTTTAATCTTTTTATTGTAAATATAACATAATTCAACCTTTGGGTTGCAAAGTTGTATTTAATAAACTATCTGTCTATCTAATGGCTCTGTAGTGTTAGACTCTCCGTTCTAACAGTATGATGCTAACGGCTAATGGATACAGGCTAACAGCCTAACGCTTTCACTCTACCCTCTAAGGTTTTGACTTTTGCTGCTAAGATTTAGGTGAAAGACTCTAACATTTACAATAAAATTTTCTAACGGGTAACTAACGGATTGTTAGCGGTTTTGCCCATCTAACAGATAAGCATTAAAGTATTTTTTCCTGTGAACAGTCGCATATATACTTACAAACAAAACACGTGATTGTGTATTCAACAATTTTTCTACACCTGGGTAGGTGGGTTTACCTTGGTGTAAAAACTTGTGAAGTTTTTCTTTGTTTTGTAGCCATTGTTAGGGTTAGGGTCTATATACTGTTGACTTCTTTGCTTTTTTGTGGGTGTAAAACAGCCATATTCTTGCTATGATTAGGTTTTGGCTTTGTGGATTTGGCTTTAAAAAGCTCTCGGATTGTGGATTTTTGTGGTAAATCAAGCGGATTCACAGATCTTGAAAACAGTGGATGGTGGATCAGCTGTGAATTTTGTTGCACATTCCAGATTGTGCCTGTCTTGATGTTTAGATCTTGGGTCCTAAACGAAATTTGGATCATGGATCTTTCTTCAGCCATGTTTGGGACATTTACATTAATGAGTTAATCCAAATTATATATTTCTTTTTCAAACAAAGCTCATTTTAACTATTGGAATTGCACTATGTTATAGTCATCATATATGTTGCCTTCTTTACTATTCATGGGAAATTAACAATGGCTTGAAATCACATTTACCACTTCTGTTTCTGGATGTGGCTGTGGTTTCCAATTTAAACAAAAATATTGGTCAATTAACGGATTTTGCATAAAAAAGTCATAGATCGGTAGATTTTCTTATCTCTATTCACCCCCACTTTTCTAGTAAACAGTAGAATAGTAAAGTGTATTCACAAGTTGATATGTGTGTATAACATTTTCAGAAAGATGCTAAAAGTCTTAAATTAACAAGAGTCATTTCTCATTATGTATTACTTGCATATTAATGTGAAATGGTTTTCTTGTCAGATCTCGTTGGTCCAAACCAATAAACCTAATAATGGTCCAAGTGAATTTGCCGACATGTGGAAAGAACTAAAAGTCAAAGAAAGCAGTCCTTCTGGCCATAGCACCAGTACTTATTCAAACACTAACACTGCTCCAGTACACAAAAAGGACTACAAAGATAAAGAAATAACAGAAAGTGATTTGATGATGGAGGTTAAAATTTGCTGAATGTTCTTAAATTATGTGTACTTACATTTAATGATCACACTTAACCATCCCCAAGCTATGCCTGTGGGACACTTGTTTTTATGTATATTGGCTATGGGTAGTTTAGCCTCAAGCAGGCTTACCTTTAAGTCACACGCGCAAGTGGGAAAGAACAAAGCAATCCGGCAGAAAGGAGCCTGGTGAAGAGGTGCCAAGAAAGTGACCCTGCCTCGATCTCTGTAATTTTTTCATCCCTGCTTCACCTGAACGAAGTGAAACACCATTGATCGAAAAGCAGCAAAGGCGTGAAAACTGTCAATCTATTATGTTTGACGAGGAGTGATTAGATCCCCATAGAGTCGGTAATTTACAGCACATTCTCACAATAAAAAGTATTAAAGTCGTCCACATTTGGAGTCAGAGGCGATTTGAGTATGTGTGCTTATTACTGATATTTTAACAAAGTTCCAGTCTATTTCTGATTAAATTTCAAACTAAAGAGGGAGTGGGGAATCAAGATATATTTGTTGTGTTACCATCTGCATATTGGAAGAGATAAATATTACAAATGTGTGTGATTGCAAGCCAACAACAAAACAACACAAATGCGTTCGCCCATTCACCAGCATCATCAAACACTAGACTGCCAAAGCAAGATCACAAGTGTGTGTCCTTGCTAGACAAACTTTGACGGTTTTTCTTTATCAATGATAGATAATTATTGCACCTGCATATTAATATGAAAGTGATTTACAATTTTCCCCAAGAAATCTGAGCTGCCAAAGTTCATACTACTGGTTAGAATTAGTTGGCTTATTTTTTCTGTGGTTTGCAGGGTGGAAGTGAAAAATTTGCAGAGATCAGAGCAGGCTCACTTTGTTGTGACTTGCAGCTTCACTGCTCCATTTCGTGCTTGCTGCCATTCTATGCACACTTGTGCTCCAATGCATGCTTGTGCTCCAACGTAAGCCCAACCGCAGGCTATGGGTAGTTTAACAATAACAATTATAGAGACTGATCACAATATATCTTATATAATTATCGTACAATAGTTAACAACTATTCACCAAAGTGGAGGTGGCTAGTGGTGGATATTTACCGAGCCACGAAGCAGCGAGGTAAATATCCAACGCTAGCCACCGACACTGAGGTGAATAGTTGTTTTAGTATATACTAAAACAGTGAGATAATATACACCACAAAAAGTTAATTTGGATGATTTCTTCACTTGTCATGGCTGCAAACCGGGACGTCATTTTCTCTTGAGTTGCTCGGAGGTAAATAGCACAGGATATTCCTAGTTTGACGAACCAATCAGCGCGCGTTTAACACTATACACTGTTTTAGTATATACTTATAATCAATATCTCTAATAGTCAATAGATAAATATAAGCCAGTGTAATGTCAAGATTATTTAAATATGAGATAAAGTACTACCTTTTTACATCAGTGGACACTCAAGCATGTTCTTTGTTTAACCTGTGACTCTAACATTGCAGTAGCCACTGAAACATGTCTTAACGAAGCATGCCAAAATAACCTCTCTACAACGGCCAGTTAATCAACAACTGATGAACACTGTATACAATACCCCATTTTTATTTTCAAGGACCTCAAAGTTTGATCAACAACACGTCATTTATCTTTGTTTCTGTTCCAGGTTCTGTTTTATTGTATATTGATCTTGGTGCAAAATTTTTTGCTATAATTAATTGTTTTAAAATAGAAATGTGGCACACCCAAAAAGGCAGGTGTCATATTTTTTTAGAGTTCAGAGTGTCAATAATTGTCTCAAAAATATTTTGGATAGATATGAGGTAAATAATTATGGGCTGTTATTAGGAAGGAACACAGGCTCTCCGTGAGATGCTCCAGATTGGTGAGCCCCAAAGACATGATGCACAGAAGCAGCAAGCCAGACCAGCACCAGTCCTCCATGGCAAACAGCTCACACTGGATGAATTATTCAGTAATCAAAGTAAGGTCAAACTTGGTTTAGCTTGGGACTCAGACAGATCTGTGGCTGTTGTTTCTCACTGCCAAAATTAACTATCTGTGAACAATTTCCTCAATGTGAAGCCTTTACCTAATGTGGGTATGGCCTGTAGGGTCAGCATTTTATTACATTTACATGTACATCCTCATCAAAGCAGTGAACAAGACTCCAAAGAAATAATTCATTGTAATTCCCTTTAAAAGTGAGTGTGAAGCAAAATATGTTGGTGGATGGAATTAAATTATAAGTGGTGAGTAAACAATTGCCACAAAATTTTCTCAACACATTTTGGCTTTGGGAAGTAAATAATTACTCCATGAAACTAAGCAGATGTCTGTCTTCAAAAGAGTGTTGGGAAATCGTTCAAACAGATTTTAAAAAAAGTTATGAGAATTCAAAGTTTGCCAATGTATTTTTCTTGGACAGGGATCGCATTTGGACTTGTATGTTTGAAATGAAAAACAAATGAGCAAACCCCAACACCCTTTTGAAGAAAAATATCTGCTCAGTGTCAAGGAGTAATTGTTTACGTCCGAAAGCCAAAATCCATTGCGAGTTTTTTCATGTTTATGAATGCCACACCATTTGCATTTGACTGAGCGTAAATCATTGCGTATTTGTTTTTGACAGTTAAAAACATTTTCATGTCATTCTTGGTTCTGTAAGCTTTAAAATGAAAAATAAAATAGGTTTAGCTACTTTTTAAAAAATTGCACACCCATGAGACTGGTTTTGCACAATGCATCTGCGAACCTGTTCCATAACCTTAAATTCATCGTCTGTCAGAATGTCAAGAAATCAGACTAAGACTGGCAATTCTGGCTAAAGGTTGAATGTTTTTTTACTCATGGTCTGTTTCTTCTTTTACCTTTTAGTTGATATTTCTTTGTTTTCACCAATTTGCTCTTTTTCTTTCTGTTAGAAAACAATTTGATGCTCCTGGCCATAGACCACTTTCATAAATGGCCGCAATTATAAATTATGTTGCCAGTATTAAAATTAGCCTTACTGACCTCATTTTGAAGTTGATAATTCAAAAGAAATTCTACTCTGAAATGAGGTTAGTAAGGCTAGTTTAAATCAATACAAAAGAATTTTAAATTGGCAGCCATTTATGAAAGAGGTCTATACATATACCTATTAAAACACAATTTAGTGTATATCAGCAGGGACACTGTCCCCTTAATGCATTTGTCCTTGTCTTTATGGTTTATCATCACAGCAATATCAAATTATAGTTGAACCCCACCATTTTGAATCTTCAGGGAAAATAAAAAGTAATTTTCAATAGCAGGAGTTCAAAATAAAGTGATGGTTAATAAATGAAAGGCCAAACCAAGGGAAATGGTTTTGATTTTGAAAGAGGGATTTCCAGATAACTGGGTTCAAATTTGCGGGCTCCATCTGTAATCTGAGAATTCACTTGGCTACTTCTTGTAGACCCATAGCAACTCTGACAGTGTTATATTGAAATTCATTATCAATAACAGGACAGGAAAACTAGCCTCAATTTGCTAAAGTTTTCTCCTGGCTACATACAAGACATCCAGTAGTCTATCTTGGTATATTTTGGCAGTGTGAAAGCTGGATATCTGTCTGACTTCATGGGCTGAAATCTATTTGCAAAGTTTGCTATTCAGATACATTTGTGGGTTGTAAATCTCTGAGTTTTAAAGCTGATTTGTTTGAAGGTTCTTCACAAGCCACTGTCCAACAGTTTCCACAGTTACCTTTGCCACTTCCCTCTGGGTAAGTGCTGTTTTAGTAAGTTTGCAAGTCATAGTATAATAACCAAGGCATTGCTTGTTGACAGTCTTTCAAGAGATTTTAAGAGATACTAATACTACAAAGATTATACAGGTTTTAAAGCTTGATCCCAAAAGATTACGCAATAAATTGCTAAAATAAAATCTATAAACTCTCAACATTAGATCCTTATCTTGTAAATCAGGTCTTTTTGATCACCCTAATACTTTGATTAAAAAAAATGTATTATAACTGTCAGCTTTCCCCAAGTCAAAGGTGCGAGTAATGTGTCCTAAGAATACTAGGATTTCTAAAGACAACCTGGCAATCCCTTGCATTTCTTCTTAAAAGAACGGGAGAATCTAGTGTATTTTCTCCACAAACAATGTCAAGATTTTGTAACTTAAGGTGGCTAAAAACAGTTTCCAGTACTTTCCAAAACTTAGAGTTTGATGGGTCATTATAACAACTCTTTATCGGTCTATGCCACAATCATGGTATCAACAAACTGCCCAATCATCAGTGAAGAAGTTGCTGTTATTTTTGTTGCACAATAGGTTACCATAGCAACAATATCACCTGCTAAAAACTTCCTTAATTTTACCTTTAAGCGCTTACAACTCAAAAACGAGCTCGGTGACCCCCATTTTTTATTATTGAATTGTAATTTCCATGCTCAGGTTTTTAGCCTATGTATGCAGGGTTAGTTAGCCCACTGACAGATATCAGCTACAATAAAAACTATTTAACAATTATTCCATGAGCGCGCATTGGATATGAGATGATAGATAGCCAATGGGGCGCGTAGCACCGAGTTGGCTATAATTATCTCATTTCCAACAAGCGCGAGTGGAATAACTTTTATTAAAAACGCCCCCAAAATATAGAAAACTAGACTACAATAAAAATAAAACAGCCCAAAAAATCACGCATACGCTCGCCAGTTTTGTAGATCATGGTATAATGACTCATACCATGATGGCTAAGCCAATGAAAACTCTCAAATTGCATTATCCAATGATCCAGTTTTTAATAAAAGGAATTATATTATCCTCAAGTTTTCAAGTGGTGGGTTTTGAAAAGGTTTGTAGATGAAAAGAAAAGTATTTTCTCAATCCATATTAATATGTTTAAAGATTTCTCTTTGTTAAATTATTTTTATATATGTATTATTGTATTTTATTGATGTGAAAAGATGACTGATGGACAGATGGATGGATAGACTTAATTTAAGGGTCATTACATGATCAATCCTGAAATGCTAGAAACAGAAAAGAACTGTTATATTTTTTTTTAATACTGTTGTTTTCTTTTGGGTTCCAGGAACCTTCCATCAGTGTCCTTATTAAGCTGGTGTTATTCTTTTGGTCTTCCACCTCCTTGCTATCAATGCACTCCTGCTCCTCAGGTTTGTTTCTTTCCTTGCAAGCATTTTGTTGGATTGTGTTTTTTCTGTGCATGGCTACATTGCATGCAAGTGACATCAGAGATATATGTGGCAGAGAGTAAAGTATTGTTGTAACCTCACTATATCTTTGTGCCTGACAATACCCGTACAAATATCCTCAGTGAGACACAGGCCACATCCAGGCCATAAAGATGCTAACCAGCCAGACTTGAAGAAGTTGATTTTAGTGATAAAATAACCCCTGAAAATAAAGTTACTGACAAGCAATAGCCCTTTTCACGGTTACCTTTGCTCATTTGCATTACAATAAAATTTAGCATGTATGCAAGGCAATTTCGGGCTGTTTTGCTGTTTTAGCCCGAAATTGCCTCGCATCCAGGTCGGATTACATTGTAATGCAAATGAGAAAAACTAACCATGAAAAGGGCTATTGAAAACAAAAGACAATATAACAAGATCAGAGTGAGACATTTGTATCGCCATGACATTAGGATGGCCAAATAAGATCAGCAAAATATGTACAATAGGAACAGTTGCATGAATACTAAATATCAATTAAAATAATTTTAAGTATCCAATAAACATCAGCACAACTAAAAATTTAAAATGCCACATTCCATGTGATTCAAAAATACATCACGCACAGTTATCACAGTCACAAATTAAGATATTTGTTCAATATTAAACATGTCAAACGAAAACATGTAAATGAATTAAAGCAAAGGAATACTTGTAAAGCATTGGCTACGTTAATATAGAAAGAATGCAGACTGGCGTATGTAGTCAAAGTCCACACATTCAAGAATTACACACCTTTACTAGCGATTACCTGAAAAAAAACACACATACAAAGCTAAATATACAGAGCATGAAACCAAAACGAAATACAAATAAAACAGGCAAAAAAAATGAAAAAATAACGGAACTTAAGAGATTTGTGTGGCAACTACGACGACAAAAACGCTATGACAACGGCAACTAGAACACTAACGGCAGAAGAAGCTAAACCAAACAATAGAAACAACGCATGAAAAATACTAACCCGAAACTATGAAATGTTACGTAACCAGAAATAACTGATGGAATAAATCTGAATAATAAATACACATGGCTTAATACAATGGACAAGAAACGTGAAAACAAAACAAGGTTGAGGCCCCGTGACTACACACAAGCCCCAATGAACCAGTTAATCTAGCTGTTCATTAATTAACTGTAGACACGAGCTAGTCCTTAAGAAATGAGTTGTAAACACGCAATAACTGCAATAAAGATTGATAAGATCTAAATTTGAGTGTTCTCATAGTTCTCTGAAAGCAAATTCTCTAGGATAGTTAATCCAGTTTGTAGCCGACTTGCTGTTCATCATACTCAAGAAAGCACAGTTTTGAAATAGGTCTCATGAGCGTTGAGGCATTTGTACGAACTTCCAGATCTGACGTATCCATCCTTACCACAATGAACTTGAACAACTCGGGCCAAAGCCCATTTGCCTCGATGAACATTTCCATTCATAACCAGCACCAAATCGTTAACAGCAAAACAACAGCAAGGATTGCACCATTTCTGCCTCAGTTGAAGAGTTGGTAAATATTCCTTGAGCCAGCATTTCCAAAAGATGTCTGACATGTACTGCACCTGTCGCCAGCGACACTTGCAGCAGGTGTCTTCCTTCACGAAGACTCCAGGAGGCAAGTGAGTGTTTGCTTGGAGGAGGAGCAAATGATTTGGCATTAACGGCTCCAGATCATTCAAATCGTTGCTGACAGGTGTTAGAGGCTTGCTGTTCAGGATTCTTTGCACTTCTGCCATCAAGGTACGCAACATCTCTTCATTTACCAGTTGTTGCCCTAACAACGCTGTTAGAATCTTGGGAATGGATCTGATGACCCATTCCCAAACGCCACCCATGTGTGAAGCAAATGGTGGGTTAAATTTCCAGGAAATGTTCTTCAGACGGAGAAACACACAGATGGCTCTTTGATTCCAATCTTCTATGGCTGTACGCAGTTCTTGTTCTCCGGCACGAAAATTGGAACCATTATCGCTGTAAACTGACGACGGATTTCCCCTGAGACTGATGAATCTTCATACAGCGTTAATAAAAGAATCTGTATCCAATGAGCTCGTAATCTCGACGTGAACAGCTCTTTTCGTCAAACAGGTAAATACACAGCTGTAGTGCTTGACATGTGAACGCCCTTGTTGAACATACAGGGGGCCAAAATAATCCATACCAACAGAAGTGAATGGTGGATTTTCAGGTGTCAATCTTTCCTTGGGTAAATTAGCCATTAGCTGCTCTCCACGGGCTGCACCAAGCTTTCTGCACAGAAAACATTCACTAAGAACTTGACGCACGGCTCATCATCCTTTGATAATGCAGTACAACTGATGTAGACTGGACAACACATAATTATTCTTGACCAAGATGACCTGCCTCTTGATGATACGTTTGAATGATCAAGTTTGTAACGTGATGGCGATATGGCAGAATTATCTGATGCTTGGCATCATAACTGATGGCAGCATTTTCTAGCCTTCCTCCAACTCGAAGGATTCCCTCACCGTCCAACACGGGATTAAGCTTGCTCAAGAGCGTGGTCATCTTCAACTTTCTTAGTCCTGGTTTAACTTGACGTGGGGATTCTTGACTTCTGGTCAGTCTTTGAAGAGCTTTAACGACGTCCGGGAAGGATAGCTTCTGTACATGCCTGAAAATCTCTCTCTCAGCTACCTGAACTTCATGGACTGACAAATCTGCTCGGGGGGTGTGACTCATGGAGAGACTACTGTAGACGGAAAGGCGACGATGCTTTTGAATGAACCACATCTTGAATCTCGGCAACCATGCGATTGCCTTTCTCAGCTTATCCCAAGAGGAGAATCGGTGAAATAACTTCAGGAGGACATCTTCTGTTGGTTGACTTATTGCTGTCTGGATGTATATCTGAACATGTCATTTGACTTCTGGATTGTCAGTAGACAGTTCCATCTGATGGTGAGAGGGATCGTAAGGCCAAAGGTGTTCCTCCTTCGTCAGGAACTCAGGGCCACTCAGCCATCTGCTGTTTTGGATCATCATGTCAACAGTCAAACCTCTACTGACATCATCAGCAGGATTGAACTCAAAGTTTACATATCTCCATTCGGTAGGTTCGGAATGTTCATGAATTACTGCCAGGCGGTTGGGCACAAACGTGTGGAATCTGGCAGACTCATTTCTAATGTACTGGAGAACTGTTGTAGAATCCGTCCAGAATACAGATTGATGTAATGGTATTTTAAGCTCTGACTTGAGGGTCTCATCTAATTGGACGGCCAGAACTGCAGCTGAGAGTTCTAATCTTGGGACTGTCATGTGCTTGATGTGGATGTGGATTTGGGGAAAGAGTCACCAGCATCGAATAACAACTTATTCATCTAGCAAACAGGAAAATTTGTATCCCGGGGCCAAGGTGACCATAGGTGCAGTTTTGGAGAATGTCTCCTCTTCTTTAGTGATCTCCAAAATTCACAACATGATTTTTAAAGGTATTTATTCCCCTAGTCATGATTTGACTGCCCATAATTCTACTCAGTCTCTTTCTTGTATTAGGTGTGGACATAGTTTGATAACACAGGAATTTCCAGTAATTGTTAATCCTTATCTATTGGTTCAGCTTACATATATTATGTCAAAATTGCCACATGCTATTTGTCACTCAACAAATAACGGCATGTTTCCAACACACACTCCCCTCATATGGTTCACTATCGAAGCAGCTCAAATTGAATTTCCATGTGATCTCATGTTGTTCCAGAAGACCTTGGAGACACTCGTCCTATCCTAACTCTCGTAGCCATTTCTCAGCTTCAATAAAGGTACTCCCAGTATCTGAGTAGATGACTTGTGGTCGTCCACAATGAGTGATGAAATGCTTGAGACATGTAATAAAGCTGTTTGTCTCCAGGCTGGCTATTAACTCTAGATGTATAGCCCTTGAAAGACTGCAAGTGAAGATGGGCAGATAGGCATTTCCTTGACTTTTCTTTGTCTGTTTGTCCAGCAAAATCTGACCTCAAACACCGCACCAACTGTGGTCCAATCCCCCAGTAACTGACTAGGTGTTGTTTTCTTTCTGGAGTTGCACTGAATCTCTTGCAGTTGCAGCCATTATTACTTGCTTCAGACCGATTTGACCAAACTATGAAGCTTCGGTATCCAGTATCTCTCGTACTGCTGCCATTGTCAGAGCGACTCCCCCATGTAGCGTCTCGCAGTGAACTTGTTGGACCAGTTTTTCAGTAAACTTTTCATGGTTAGGTAGATATATCAGAGTTTGCCCTTGTATCCGGCCGTGACATGTCATCACTCCTACTGCATTAGGTTTCAGGTTGAGTTGTCTGCTTATTTGAGAGTAGCCTGTGGTTTCTCTGTCTCACCATTGGACTCACTTAATCCACCAGCCACATATCTCTTCTGTGAGTAGGGGCCCAAGTTTCCTCTGGTTGTGCTTGCAGTTATGAATGAATCTCTTGATCCATGCACCAACTCTCAGGTTCAGCGTAAGCTGGTGCGTTTAAGGAGTTCGAACTTGTCTGGTTCTGGTTTGGTTTGTGCTAGGTTAGGTACTTCTCTAATGACTTTGGCTTCCATTTCTGATGCTGGTGACGATCGAGTGACTGGGTTGATTGGCCGCATGGATTTGTCCTGGAACCACGCCGGTCTCTGTGGCCAAAGTGCAGATTGAACTGGAGCACCTCTGCTCACTTGGTGTACGGGATTGTCATTTGTTGGAAGGTACCTCAACTCTATCTCCTTGTGTAATTACATCTTGGCCACCCAATTCACAACAAACTGTTTATACTGGCCATTTCTTTTGATCCAATGAAGTGACGGTGCTGTGTAACCATCCAAACACCTTTGGAGGAGGGTACATTATGTAGGGCATTGTGTACGTTCAACAGATTGGTAACCATATGCTTTGCAATCAATTCTAGGCATGGAATAGTCAGTGCTTGTTTAGCAAGTCAACTCTTGGCGACCAGTTATCGTTGGGTGTTGCCCAATGGTTGGTGTACAACCGTTTAGAGTGCTGCTCTTACTCCTCATTTTGATGCATCCCCAAAAGGGTGTTATTCCACTCCTTGTACTGCTTTTTAATAATGTGCTATTAGTCACAGTACTTGTTGTTCACGAGGTAATTGCTCCTCCCATTTTTTCCAGCATTGTAGGAACTCTCCGTTGATCTTTGCATGGACGTTTAATATTTTAAGTTAGGCTATTGAAATGGTTTTTCTTGTTTTTCTTGTTATTACCTAATACTGTATTTCTTCTTTTTATTAATTAATTTTTGTCTGTATATTTTTGTAATTTGCTTACTAAGGCATGGCCCGCCTAGATTAGCCTTTGCTAGTTGCGGGCATGCCCTTTCTGTAAATAGAACTAGAAAAATAGTAATAAAATGTAAAGTGTGTTCCATTGTACTTTGGTTTCACACAACTGGCGATAGATCTGCTTTGCAGTGAGGGTCAATTTTGCAATCAGGCCTAAGGGATCATTAATCTTAGCCAACATTTGGTTGGCTGGGTTTCTTGTTTGGGTATCACTACCACTAAGGTGTCTTGCTGTTTGTCTCACTTGAGTCCCAACATCTTCTTTAGTTGTTGTTTAGCAAAGGACTGCTCTTCAGGGGGGACAATCAGATTTGAATATTCTAGCTGTTTGATGTTGGAATGCCACTTGTGGATTTGGAACAGAGCTTTGCTGAATATTTGAGCGACTTCCTGTTTACGCTGTTGGGCCTTGCTTGTACTTCGTCCACCCATTAGTAGATCATTGATTGACATACAAACTAAATCCATTTGAAATAGTTTTTGACAATCAAATCAGTAAAAAAAACATCTGTTGTCTGATGTTACAAGTTAACTTCTTGGTTGAGGACACAGACTGTGAACAGTCTCTCTTTTGCTCCGAAAATTCCTAGGAAAGAATGCAACACAAGCAAGGGGTGGGTCGTGACAGTGCGAACATGATATGCGAAGCTGCAAGCTGCCCACACTACTGGCGGCTCACAGCCCCACTGGCCACTCACTTGTCACACTTGCAATCACACTAGTTTTGCTTTCTTTATTGCATTCTTCCCCACAGATTTCTGAGCAAAAGAGAGACTGCTTGCAGCCTATTGAGGACATAAAGAGCAACGACATTTAGCAGCTGTCATGGAGTCTAGGGTCCTTTAAAAGAACACTCTTGTGTATGGGATATTCCAATACTGCGGACTTGGTTTTCAGCCTGACTCTCCTCCCAAGCCTGTCTCTCTTGTTTGGTTTTGCGGCACAACAAGTACAATCTTTCCAGTTTGAAAATAAGACATTTATCTTTGCAGTGATTGCCTTCTCACATAAAACAATTAAACTCCCCAGATACCGACTTTTAAAAACAAACCCTAACCGAATGGAATAAAACTAAGCAAAAGTTCACAAGTACGCACTGTGGACCTATTTTTCAAACTTAGAGTCATTCAGAGCCACCTTGAATTTTCAAAAAATTAACTATTTCGATAGGAGTTTCTAAACTTTGCCAAAAGTTACATCTTATGCATACCAAGCTCTTTTTTGAGGTATAAGCACTTAAAGTTAAAATTAAGACTGTTTTTAATAGGTTGTGCTGTTGCTATGGTATTCAACTGTGGCATGAAGATTTGCCATTATTTGTTTTACTGCATGGGTCTACCAATGGCTGGGCATTATTGTGAAACCAATATTATACCATCACTTGTAAAACAATGTTGGTATTTATTTGTCAATAGCTGTTGGAAAAGGGCTGGAAACTGTTTTTAGCCACCTTAATATAATGCCTTCTAATTTGGCTGTCACAATTTGCCTATAGGGAGTGATTGCTACAGTAGAGTTGGCCAATGGATTTAAATTTTCCGGTAGTGTTTGTCGTGATCAAGGTGAAGCTCTAGAGAGTGCTGCATCTGTAGCCCTGTTTCAACTGGTAAGAACATTATGACTGTTATCAGAAGTATCTGAACTATTCAGACAAAAATGGAGGATTTATGAGGATCTTGTAGGTGAAAGTGTATCTTGTTTCTAGGAGCTTCAAGAAGATGGTAATTCACACTCTGCGTCATTAGACACTTTAAATCGTAAATTGTAATCCAATTTGAAGAATTAAAGTTTATATAGGTATCCTTAATTAATGTCAGTGGGATATATATATCTTATTAGACGTTTTGTTGTGTAGTATCGCTGAGTATTTTTACGAGTTGTGCCGTATTTTGGCGAGCCCGTAGGGCGAGTCAAAATACAAACAACGTGTAAAAATACTCAGCGATACTACACAACAAAACGTCTAATAAGAGACTTATTATCCAACACTCCAAATTGGTATGTTAATGCGAGCAAATTTTGTGGATATTTATTTACAGAGAATGCATGACAGAAGTATGCGAGGCGAAACGGAATTGGCGCGAGAAATCCAGCGAACTGATTGGTCAACGGCAGGAAACCTGTCTTACCGGTCCTCTGGAGTACAAATACCGCGTGATATTTGTACTCGTCTTGAGCGTTATTTGTACTCTGCGAAGTGCAGTTGGATAATAAGTTGATTTATTTGCTCATTTGTTTTACGTAATTGATAAGTTAGGAAGTGGGCAAGTTAGCATGAAGTATTATTACAATAACATTTGTTCGTAAAGTACATTTTTCATTACAAATATTAGCTCTTCACTTCTCCTTTTACGTATAAATGTTGAAACATGGTGCCTTTAACCTAATGCAGGTTTTGTTTCAGCCACAAATCATGCCAAACATCCTAAGTCCTCAACGCCCAACCATGCAGCAGCAGTTTTCTCCAGGCTTCTTGTCTTCTCCACCACAGCCAGTCATCCCACCAGCGTTCACAGGATTTGTTTCACTGTCATCTCCAAGAGTACGAGCTATTCATCATCAGTCATCCCAGCCTCAACCCAGCACAGGAAATGGAAAACTTACAGTCACACCAATTAAAGAGCCTCTTACTCAGCAAGGAGTTAGTCAACCTCTTAGTTCTTCAGCAGTACCATTCATCCCACTGCAGGTGTGGTACCTTATTCACATGCACTATTTAAACTTTACTTTAACTGTTTTCTCATAATTACGATTGTAATCATGATTGTGATCACGATAATGATGTTGATTAATAATGATAATAGGACTGAGTGGAGTCCAATTCGGTCTGTAATCACACAAGTGATTAACAAAATTGGACGACCATGAAGCGGGAGTCCAATTTGTTAATCGTGAGCATGATTACAGACCATTAACCATTAACCATTACATTTTCCTTCAAAAGTAAACGTTTCATTTAAAGAAGAGCTTTACATGTAATAGTCATTTTAATATAATAATTAAAAATTCAAAACAGTAACTGGAGACAATTTTACAAAATCAGTCTCTTGAAGCGGTTACTATAGTGATTGTAATCAATGTTAAGATTGGTGGATGTAGTTGAGGGGACTTAAGATGATTGGCTCGTGTAAGTGTCTGACTACAGCCAACTGTCCGATTACAACTTTGTAGATTAATTAGAGTAAAATACTGGTACAGCAGTTTATGCACCAGTCCCATTTGAGGAAATTGTAATTGTTATGATTATCATTGGGATCATGGTCATGATTATGATTATGATTATATTGATTGCAATTATGATTGACATCATGATAAAGATTGAGTTTGTGATTCTGATAGCCTATTAGGATTAAGGAAGCTGGCGTGTTTGCCTGTAAGTGTATCGTTTTAGAGGCAAGCCTTAAACAAAACAGCATAATGTTGAGCAGTCAAGTCGAATCCTGTTTGCTCTTGTTGTTCTATTTTTGATTAACCCTTTCACCAGTGCACAGGAGTTCTGGATCAGCTGAAAGCTGTGACCATGTGGTGATGCCTAAGTCAAATTGTAATTGGTCCCTCTTGTCTCTCACGAGAGACGTTCGACACCACTTGTATTGTCAGTGATTTAACAAATTGACGTCAGTTTTTATGCGTCTGTTCTCTTATTGATGATAATTGTCATAACATTGCAAAGGGGTGCTGGAACCACAAGCCGTAGGCAATTGTTTCCGCAGTAAAAGAGCCAGCATATTTTCCCTTGTATGTTTTTGGGAAAACAAGGGTATCATGTTACAAACTTTGCGACGAAAACAAAAGTATCAAGTTACAAATGTTGGCGTTGAAAAAATAAAATTATCACGCTTGCTAGTTCAACGTATCAATGAATTAAAAATAAACGAAATTCACCGCAAAAAAAAACAGTAAAATTTAAAACCTTCTTGTCAAACAGTAATTGTAAGTTATTTTTGGGCCTTGAACTAACAAGTTACATACAGGCAGCTGATGACTCAAAATGTACTTACAGTCCAGCATAACACTCTGCACTAACTGAGATTGTCTCACTAGTTTTCTCTTTCTTTCTGTTTTCGGTGAAGTAGTGTTGTGTAAAAAGGGTAAACCTGCGACTCGTATAAAATGGGAAAAAATCTCTTAACTTGAGTATTTTGAGCAAAAATTCCTCTTGGGGGTTGGAAGGGCTATGTGATCGATGAGTGAGGGAGTTATGCATGTGCGCGTGTCACACCAGTGACGGTGTGGGTTGTATCAAAGAACGAATCATATTGCCTGTCAGAAAATAAGACGGTATCTACATAAATCTGGAGACGTGTCGGATTATTGTACGTTCAGTCAAACATTTGATGGCTTACTATTTAGCTATCTTACCATTATGTACATCATAAATTCCCAGTTTCTTTCTGGCTGTACATCGCAACCAAAAAAAACTGAAGTAAATCATTACTGTAAACAGTTCTACGAATGTTCCTATCACAAAAAATAACTCTTGCACGCTTTGCGTGCCTATGTTTAAGATCGTGGTAAAATTCTCAAGTGGAAAGTGATCTCACTTCTCAAACGGTGGATCTATAAAAGCAGCCAAACACAAATTGATCTCTTTCCGTTCGTGACCTTGATAAATGACTACAAAAGCAAATAAAGACATAGCAAATGTCAGCCATGTGATTTGCGCATGATTGTTGTTTAAACTATCCCGGATATTGCTCTACTGCGTAAGCTTCGAGTCTTACATCAGACAAAATTTTGCATTCTTTCCGTTATTGGAAAGAATAGTGTGCTGTCTCGCTAACGCTCGCCAGCGAAAAGTCACTTACAGGGCAGTAGACCAATAAGATTGCAGGAGAATTTTATTGGATTAATCAAAAGGCCGTATTTTGCCAACGTGCCCAACAAAATGGACGCCTGAAAATTTTTTCTCATTGCTTTTGACTAGAAGAACGGTCACTAATGCATTTGGTTCGCCCCAGTCTCCCGAACAAAAGAAGACGAGTCAGGCTATTCGGGAGACTACTGAATGCAAACCAAGTGCATTAGTGACCTTGGCTTCTGTTGAGGGTACAGGGACAGTTGTTTTAGTCGGCCATTTTTGCCCCCGCAGGGTTTTTGGCCCCAGAGGGCCAAAAACCCGAGGAGGCACCTTAGGACTCCCCGCGTAATAGAGAGAGAAGAAGAGAGAATGTAGGTATTTCCGGTATATAGGCGCAAAAAATCTCGATTTGATCGCTTGCACGCCCGCAAGGTATCGACGTTTTTCCCGCAAACGCTCATGGGAGGCCAGCAAAGGGATCGGCGCGTCTTTGCCACTAGCTTTGTCCTTGGTTTAGATCTCGAGTTCAAGCGTACCTGAAAAGCGTTTGTATTTGCCGGCCTCCATTACTATTTCAGCGCGATCAAATAAGTTCGCTTCGAAATGGCCGAGATTATGATCTAAAACAAATTGAAAACGCTTTCAGAGATCCTGAAGATGGATTTTGGGGGAAAAACAGCTCAGAGAGTCCTGAAGTATACTAGATCGAAATTCGAGGCCAGTGTGGTTCATTTGCGACTAAATAGCTAAATCAGTACAGTACCTTCCGATCGTCAGAATTACCCAAGGATAACAATAAGGTGACAGGCCTGCGCGGCTCCCATTCACGTGTAGTAGCCGCTTAGGAAGTTTTGCCCCTTTTGTATCGTACGATCGGAGGATCTTTGAATATTTCGCTAAGCACTAATCCTGTGTTTTCAGGGAGACATTTCGTCAGAGTAAAGCCGTTAGAGGTCATATTTCTGTGTGGCTTCCGCTGTTATCCGCTTGTAATTTGTAGAGTTTGACACCTCTGTTTTTTTGCCAGTTTTTTTCTCTTGATATTGCAAGATATGTTTTAGGTTCTCTCAAATGTTAGCTCTGGAGGAATAAAGTTTGAAATATTCGTTTGGCATCTCGTTTATTTGGATGGCTTATTTTCACAGAGTAATATTACGGCAGGGATCCAAATGTAAATGTTTTGCTGCGTTTTCATCGAGGACAAAAAGCTTGACTCTAATTTGCATATATGGCGACTGTAACGCGATACTTATGTTTACATTTCACTTCTGTTGTGCTTTCGAGATACGTTTGCTCGTACACTCTTTTCTTTTCTAAGGATGTTATTTTTCCGGCCCAGACTGAATATTCTTATTTTTCTGCCGATTTTAGGCTGAAAATATTCTTGTATTATTCTTACATTATAGCTTATGGCATTTTCGTTTTATTTAGAATTTATTAGGCTATCAAGTACAAGTGTTTGGTTTCTGGATCTGGATCGCGTTCAGCACATTGTGCACGTGCTCTGGACACCACTTTTCGTAGCGAGGCCAAGATGTCACGTCAAAATATATTCTTATATAAAAAAGAGTTCATATCAAGACAATTGTTTTTTTTTTAGTATCTGACTAGAACAATAACGATCAATATTATTGTTTCCATGAGCAGAAATATAAGAAAGCGGGGGCAGCTTTAGTGATAACTATTACTAGTGTTAGTGTAGTGGGCAGAATATGGCCTTCTTACTGGTCCATTAAAAGGTTCCTGCAATGTGATCGATTCACTGCCCCCTGTAAGCGACCCTTGCTACTATTTAGCCACCTCTTGTTATTTAATTTGTAATTGGTTTATGAAAATAAATCTTGTAAAGATTAGAGTGAAGACTTCCAAAGAAATGCGAAGAGAATGCATTGTCGTTTTACTTGTGTACTATTTATTCTAGGCTGCTCTTGTAGTTCTTATTGAAAAGGGGTCATCTTTTGTTTCCAGGTTACTAGAAGAAGTTCCTCGTGTCAGCATTCTTCCCCAGGAAAGCCACAAGAGACTTCGCTGACAGAAAGTTTGATCAGCGGACAGTCTAGGGAAAATAGAGAATTAGATGCAAGTGAGCAGAAAGAACAGATCGTATACTCTGTGAAGGAAACAACTGAAAAGCATAAAAATGTTTCAAGTGCTTTCCTTTCAGGTTTATCTACCAACAACTCTTGTGCTATGCAAGATTCCCAGGAAACTTGTTCGTTGCCAGTACAAGGAACTGACAAACCTAGCACCTCTTCTAGAAGAACACCCCGTTCTTCCAAAAGACTATTGGCACCAAGTTTCTTTGCAAAGAAAAGCTAACGCACTAGATTTTTACTTCACCCGAGCATCTCAGAAATTCCTGCCATAGCTTTTACCTTTCTTTTTCAAGTAAATTAGCCTGTAGAGCAGGCGAGTGCCGAAGCCTAGTGCTAAATATTAAAGTTCATCAGAGCGACCGGTATCGTTTAAGCGTAACCCATGCCACTGGCCAGTCCATAACAGAGCAAAAGCTATTTTTGGAAAAACTTCACAAAACTGTCAAGTTATCTTTTTAAAGATTGACCAGCTTCTGGTGCCGTCTATAGATAATTTTCCATCCCTTTCTAGCCAATGAGATTGCACATATACCTGGTAGACGGTCAGTGAGTGATCCTATAATTATACATTTATTACTGGTCTCGAGGGAAAGAGTTTTGATCTCCCGACAATCATAACGTTTCCCTCGACTTCGTCTCATGAAACTTGAGATTCGAGGGAAAACAAAACTATCTTTCCTAACGGACTGGTAATTTATTGATTTTTATATATAGCCGGAGTTTAGTGGAAAGCGATAAGGCAAGAAGAAGTCAGAGTAACCTCTGGTTAGTGGAAGAGCGGGCAACAATGGCGTGATTGTCGCCTGCCGGGCGACATGTAGATTTAATAGGAGCGCACGTTAGGTTCCACTCACTATATATAACATAGCAGTTCACCACTAAATTCTCTCCAATTCATTTTGGTTGAAGTGACGCAATAATGTTCATCGGCGGAGGGACACTGTCCATACTGCCCGTCCGAAGAAAATACCCGGATGGATAAAAATCATGAAAATTTTTCTGTAAACAAGCAGAAAATGTTTCTGCAACAAGAAAATTTTTCTGTAATCATCTGGCGCTCGAAAGAAAATTTAGTGGTGAACAGTTAAGACAATAGGGTGCTTAAGTTTCGGAACTATCGGTCTGATAGCTTCCCTTTAGAAATTTGATGTTCTTAAAACGAGGTTATTTGCTCACGAAGCTTCCCTTCTCGGGCAAGTTTCTTTTTAAAAAACATCTAATTTTCTCTGAGCAACTATCAGCCGATAGTTCCTCGATAGAAAGACTATTGTTTAAATCGTGCATGCTCCCAAGCTGAAAGATGTAGACTGATGTTACACTGAGTGAGAAAAACCCCGTTTAACAATTTAGTTAATTTTTCCTTTTTGCGATCAGGTCATTTCACATAATAAAGAATATGCATAGACGATGAAATAAACTATAAATAGCTTTCTGTTACGACCCAAGTACCCACAAGTCTTGGGCTGTGTTAGCGGCAGATAGATGTACTTTGGTTAGCAAGCGCAAGGGCGGATATTCTCCCAGTACAGTTCCAAGCAAGTATGGTATGACTAAAACTGTTCAAAAAAAATGCCACGATCAAGGGCTGGGCAAGGCGCACAATTCTGATTGTCAATCTATACTCACGTCTGAGGAACACAATCACACTTTTGCGCATGCGCAAGAGCTTGATTTTTGGACAGGCTGTCGCGAATTCAAAACTGCGCGAACTTGTATAGCGTTTTCACAAATCCGTTTGCATCGTCTTCAATCAGCATTGCCTTTGCCCCAAAATTTCTCAGAATCAAAGATTAGTGGTACATGGTTCTTGTAATCAAGACCTTTCAGTGTTAGTTTCAATGCCAGCGTTTGGTGGAGCTTTGAGTGGAGGGAAGCGTTAGGACGATGGGCAAAGACGCTTTTCTCCTGGCAGCTTTCGGAAAGGTTTAGTCGTATGAAATTTTAAAAGAACGACAAAGGCATATAATTTAGTGGCTCGGTGGCTCGCTAGTCGCGTTGACTTACGAGCCACCCCGTACCGAGCCACTCGAATGATACTCCTTTAAAATTGGCCCTGTATTCTGTAGTTTAGCCCACTACCAGAAGGATTTTCGCAAAGATTTCGATTCACGTGACTTGACTGAATGATCGCGCTTGTATGAGCGTTTCTTTGTTTACATGTTGTATCCGAGTCGCTTTCCCTGACCAGTGAAGTGCGTTGACTTGCAACGACATCACCTTTCTTCTGAAAAAAGGCGACTGGCAAAATCATACAGCCGAAGACAAATTGGAATATCTTTTGCTAACCTCTTCGATGCCCGCCTCTAGTTGAGTTAACATTTTATTGAAGTAAATGTCCAAACGTTTCGGGACTGTGCCCTTCATTCCACTGATGAAGGGCACAGTCCCGAAACGTTTGGACATTTACTCTAATTTTGGCACTTCTAGAAACATTTTTAACCTTCATTTTTTATTGTAATAACAAGTGCCACGCAGCTTACGAAGTTTTTAACTTCTTTCATTGTAACATTTTATTATATCATCATCGTCATCCTCGTCGTAATCATATTTCAAACTACTTTCTTTAAGGAACGCGAGCGGCGGATCGGATATAAATAGCGCTTATCGCATGGGAAAACTTGTCGGCAAGACGCGACAAA
>JAHPZR010002210.1:190000-195000 GCA_019787425.1 Platygyra sinensis
TCAATACACATCCTTAAACAAATTATCTAAAGCGGGGGCAGCTCTAGTGAACACTATTTGCTGCGAAGTTACCAGGCTTCGCAGCAGACTAATTTCGGTCGCGTACGTGACGAGCCTGGGTTCCCTGCGCCAGATGCCAGGCTCATTTTAAAAATTTTGAATGTATCTATATCTCCGCATTTGCCTCGATTTCAAGTAATCGAAATCGAGGCTCTTCCGATTCTGAAGAACTTCTAGGATGTGGTAGAGAAAATACTGTTTCGTGTAGAAAGCCACGTTTTCGGGGGCGAAGAGTTTGAAAGTAAGTGAAGGTTGTACAAATCCCTATGACTAAAGCCGATTTGTTTCTCAGAATATTTGAAGCATATCCTGGAACTTTGAAACGCTTTGAAACCCTTTACGCTAGCTTCAGCGCAAAAACAGTCTAGACATAACAGGAGTTTGGTGGACGTCAATCATCTCATTCGCATGCATGAATGACCCCGAGAGCAAGCAAATCTACACCGAACAAATTATTTCTGGACGTGTTCGTCTTGGACCTACGGACTGAACAAGACTTAAACGTCTTAAAAACCATATAATATGGTTATGAGTTCTTAGGTTTAAAAAATTAAGTTTTGTGCAGTCGATAACCCCAAGAAAAATACGTGCAGAGATAATTTGTTTGCGTGTTGATTAATAATCAACACGCAAACGTCTCGGGCTCATTCATGCATGCGAATTTTTCTTTGTGTTTGTCATGAAGGTCAGTAAAAGGCAGCTAAGAACCCGACAAACGTTTTCATTTATAGATTTTAAGGATGTAGTTAGTAAGTTAGTGAGCTAGCCTTGCATGCCGAAAGTAAAATGATAATTTTTACGAGAGGACCGCTGCAAGGTTTCACTTTTTACAGGTAAATTTTGTATACAGTCGGCAAGGAGGCGGAGATGATTGACGTCCCACCAAAACTTAGGTTTTGTTGAGACTTTTTTTTGCGCAGAAGGTCGTGCAATCGCGTGTGATTGATAACCGCTGTAACGTAAAACGATTTTCAAGGAGCATTTAAACATCCAACAAGTCAAAACAGCGTGGCACAAAATATCTTGTTGTCATAAATTAATCGTGATGTGATGCGGTCGCAGTCAACGGCCGTGAACATGAGTGAACAGTTTGTTGTGTCGGCCTCAGTACGTGTTTTAAAACAGAAAAGTTTTTAACCTTATTAGCCTTGGGCTAATAACCTCTTTGGGAAAGTAATTAGCCTCTTAGCCTCTTTGGGAAAGTAATCTAGTAGCTCATGTTGACTCATCCCTCTACAATACTTCCTAAATGTCATAAAACATGTTCCACATAACTTTCACTCGCAGCACTTCACTTTCCAATGGAAACTGCTAGTTCTAGTTTAGGGCATGGATTTAAGAAGGCAAATTAATGCTTTCAATATGGAGATGCCGATGACTTTTTGTTTCGCTGCTCCGTAAAGACAACCTTTCTGAATGTTGCTGATATAACGTTTGGAATGTTATGACTAAAATTGTCCTTAAAATAAACTGCGGAGATTCCAACCCTCCCGTTTTTTGGAGAATATTCCCGGCCTCCCGTTTTTGCTTAAGGACGTTCGCGTCCATTGCTACTGCGCATCTCTAGTGCGCATGCTATTTATTGGTCACGCGAGTGGCACGTCATTAGAGACCTTAAGATACCCCGGTTTCGGGTGCGGGTACGGGTAGGATTACCCGTACCGGTACTCGGCTACACGGGAAACCAATCAAACTTAAGATACACCGGGTGACACTAGGTACGATCTGCACAAAAATGCTAGGGCTATATTTTGTTTCGTATGCCATCTGAACATCGTCTGAAACTGGCCTAAAAATATTTTTCTATCAGATTTAATTGCCTTTTCTTTTTGTTACGAAACACTTTAAATATGTCTTCGACTCAAAAATGGGAGAAGCCTCGTTTACTTCTATCAAAAAGTTTTAGTCAAGAAGTATCTTTTCAAGTCAACATAAAGTATTTAATTTGAATTTAGGTATTTTTTTTATCGTGGTTTATGGCCTATTGCATTTTAAATCTATTGGAAATGTGTCTCGGCTAAACTTTGGCGAAGAGACTACACCTCAGTCATCGCGTGTTTTGGAAAGCAGCACGTTATTTGACAGGCAAAAATTTCTCCACATTTGTACCTCAAGAAAACTTTTTCGTAGTCCCAAAACGCTTCAAATCAGAAAAACAAGTGTTTATGGAAGAATTTGGATACGATTCTAGTCGAATAAGCAAAGACAAAGACCATAAAAACTTACCCGTTTCTCCATTTTTACCCGGAGCGAACTCACGTGTAGACCACTGATTACCCCGGGAAAACGTGTAGCTTTTACGGGAAGGACGCGCACACGTCATCATTTAATGAATTCAAAATGGCGCTAGCCGTACCCGTGCGAGAAAATCGGGGTATCTTAAGGTGCCTATTTTCAATCGCGCGCACCGAGTCGAAAACGCAACAAAATACAGAGCTGATGACCTTTGCGTTAACTTTGTGTGCGAATATTTTTGTTGGATGCTCGGTGACCCCCACTTTTTTTTCGGCAGATCATTTTCTTTTCTGATTCTTTCCATTATACTAAAAAACCAAAAAAATCTGTACGTGGGAAGTTTTAATTATTTCTCATATACTGTTCAAATAGGGTCGAATTGGTACATGGATACAGGTGTGCAAAACTTAGAAGATGTATTTTTTTTAAAGGCTAATTCTAGCTGATTTAATGGCATATGTAGCAAAGATCTATCAAATAGGCCTATATATGCTGTGTTAAACACACATAACTTAGATATGATTCTTCAACTTAAATATATGCCTATAGTAATGAATCCGGCCAGAATTGGCTCATTGGCTGGAAATCCTAGAAATGCTATGATCTGTGATGCGTCTTGTCTTCAAAACGAGTTCGGTGATTCCCGATTTTTTTTACGTTTTTCATCTAATCTTATCATTTTCTACCTGCAATCAGAATTTTAGAAAAATCTGTACGTGGGAAGTTTTTGGGCGCGAACGTCCTTAAAGGGGCAGTGTCACCCTATTTGGCAACTTTGTAAAAAGCTAGAGGGTGTCTTCACATCAATTGAATTCCAAAAATAATGGTCTAGTTTTGTTACTAAAGAGTATTTGAGGGTACTGAAACTGTTTCCTGTCGCCTGTCGCTACGGATGGCAAGGATGGAAATGGATTAAAACTTGAAAAAATTGGCCAATTTTTTCAAGATTGTTGATGCTACGTCTTCAAAAAATCCTCAAGAAATTTGCTATGGTTAGTTCTCCTTGATAAAATTCATTTGATATCTTCGTCGTAGCTTAACAGAAGCATTTTGTTTATGAGGAAAGCCTCAAAGTAATGATTTTAGCGCAGAATTGACCTAAAACTGCAAAATTCTCGTGACACTGCCCCTTTAAAGTGCAGCTAACCCCCCAATTTTTTTTTTCGCTAAATCGAATCTACTTGTTATTCGAAGCATTTGGGCGCAAAAATTTTGAATCTGCTTGAATCCTCGATTTTCTATGCCCTCTCAAAGTCGCGCTTCAAGTGTTACACGACCGAGTTCCAGGGAGTCTGATGACGTCAACCCAGGAACCAAACGCAATGGCGCCTCAGTCTACTCTCTGTATTTGCTCGAGAAAATGGAAAACATAATTAATCGTTTCAATATATTTTGGGACTAAAACGTCCGAGTTTTGTTTAAGAATCATTTCTTTTTCATCACTGGAGTCAGAGTTAAGTTTCGACTCGAAAGACTCCGAAATAAAGTTCGATCGAGCACGTACGACAACTGTGAAATCACTGCTTGCCAGCATTCCCCTCTACTAACTATGTTGCCAGGAGCTTTGAGAGCACTTCGCAATATTTCAAGCGACGACGGGGAAGACCTCTTGGTGGACAAGCTGCTTGTATATTAGGAATGGAAAGCTAGATACGAAGTGGAGGAGGAGGAAAACGAAAAGCAGGAAAGAAAACTCAAGGACTGCCCTTTGGATGGTAAATTCATTACCTAAACACAAGGCTCCCACGAGTGTTTAAGGTGGCCAAACACAGTTTCAAGTGCCTACGCCTAATTCACCATCACTTTTAAACTATTTATGCTTTGGCACCCATTTTTTGCAAGAGTCAAGGTTAACCACCGAAGTATTTATTCTCTGGTTGAGGTGTGTGCTGTTGCCATGGCAACGGGACTGGTTAAAAACAAGGCTTAAAAATGTTTTTTTTTATTTAAAAAAATCCAGTCGTTAGATTGTTTTGATCGTTTGTACACTACGAGTATTCTCGTCCCCAGAGGCCGCGATCCTTTTGGTCAGTTACGGGGATCGCGACCTCTGGCCCTGTCCAACGACATTCCGGTTTTGAATGGCTTTGTAAACACAATAGATTGAGACCAGAACCAATCACATTCGTCAGACTCGGCTCTGAGCATGCGCAGAGTGACGGGAAGTCCGTGAAATGCGGACTTCCGGAGTTGGACCTGGCCAGAGGTCGCGATCCCCGTAACTGACCAAAAGGATCGCGGCCTCTGGGGACGAGAATGCACTACGAGTTGACATTAAATCCCTTCTGTTAACACTGTTCTGATCACATTTTGACATAAGCGATTTTCAAAATTTGTCGTCAATCGTTTTCTGTATTATTAAAAATTCCCTATGTCAAAATTCATGTTTTTCGTGATTGACCTTTCACGTGGTTTCTGAACTATTTTTTTTGCCAAATTTCTGGAAATTCTAACGACTGGATTGTCAGAAATCGGCACGTTTCTGCTAAAGCAATCGGTCTCAATTTTTCGAGCAACTGCGCATGCGTTGCATTTAACTGGGTGCTTTGAGGTTCTTTCCGTAACAAACAAAAGCTAAAAATTGCTGGGTTCTTTGCATCGTTACCTTTTCTAACATATCTTTGTAGTAACTATCAATACACTGCGTTCAATTATAGAGAAAAATAACACAGATAGTGCAGGCGTTGGGTAAATAAAATATGATC
>JAHPZR010002210.1:207500-222500 GCA_019787425.1 Platygyra sinensis
AAGCCCCAAATACTTTAACTGAAAGTTTTCTTTTACATTCCGCAATGAAGGAGCCTAAAATGCTTCCCCTAAAGCTTTCATGTATGTATTTCCGGAGAATTAGAGTTCGCCTTTTGCTGTTTACAGAATACGCTAGTGTTAAATCACGCACTGGAATGTGACCACATGCGTTCACCTTTTTCGTCTGGCAAACAAAGCCACGTGACCAAAATCGTAGACGTTTGTCGCCGAAGTCAACCGCCACGCTTGCCTTTGAATTCGCGGTCTACCTGTTTCGGTAAAAAAGATAAAGTCTGCATACGAGCCAAGTGGCCCATCGGGCCGGAGCTTACCCCGGTTTCCTTAGCGTGAAGCGACTGAGAGTATTTCTACTCCCCCCTGGATGGGATGCTACTCCATCGCAGGGTTACCTCCGAGCATTAAATTCGCCGGTACCCATTTATACACCTGAGTGGAGAGGGGCACTGTGAGAGTAAAGTGTCTTGCCCAAGAACACAACACAATGTCCCCGGGCTCGAACCCGGACCACTCGATCCGGAGACGAGCGCACTAACAATGAGGCCACCGCGCCTCCCACACCTGTTTCGGTAGTAAATAAAAATTTCTATTCCAGGTATGCCTACAATGTTGTCTTTTGCGCGCGTTTAGGTTAAGGACAAACATTAACACATCCCTCTTGGAGCTTTTTCGGGCGAAGAGAACTGGCTATCGCACGAAACGACTGGCAAACAAAAGTTTGTCCTGAGAATCGTTCTTGAATTTTAAGGTGATTCCTCAGTATTTGCACGTGCAAATGAGTGCGTGCACAGACATAACACGAGATTTCCCTCAGGCTAAGCTCGACAGAGAAATAATGCTTCTTTTCTCTGAAACGTGAACGGTGACCTATATGTTTTATTTCATAATTTCAATCAGAGAACAGTATCCTCAATAACTGAGAAAAGAATTAGCAGAAATCGATGGCTACTTTTTTGGCAAATGAAATAAATTCTACAGGGGGAGACATAACGGGCCGAAAAGGACATGTCCAAATTTTGTCTCCTTTAAAGGATGAAAAATGCAGGGTTTTTGAAGATATTTTTTCCGGAACGTAGATGAATAAACAATGAAAGAAAGTCAAACTCTGTGTGACATAACGCGCTGCACTGAAAAATAATCGAGCTTATTTGCTGCACACTGAGACAACCAAAAGTGACATAAATAACCATATTTGTCAGTATTGTGACATGAAAACATGCACGGTGACCCCCAGGTATTTTTATTACGTTTTTAATATCTCCTTGTACTGTAACGAGAGCATACCAAGTTTCATCGGAAATCTATGACGGGTTCTTTTACTAGGGAATCACCTTAAGTAGTTCAAAGCAGTAAGCAACGAGCTTGTCAATGACAGGAAGGGTCAACATACAAACTAGCAAAATACAATTGTAAAGTGACATGTTTAATTGAGCAGACAAACATTAACTCTAAAATGCTAAAAGGATTTCACAACGGTGAATAAAACTAATTGCAAACAAAATATTCGTACGAATAGTACGTTTATGGCAAAAACTCGACTCGGGTTACCTTACACGTTGTTGTGAAAACTCGAGAAATAACAAAACTGCTGTTTACGTCTGCCTATGTCTTCTATATGCAGGTTTGTTTATTTGGTAATAGTAACTAGTTAGAGTAGAGTCGTCGTCCTGGGCTGCCTCCTGGACGTGGTGACAGGGAGCGGCCTCGCTGGTTTAATGGCGAACGTGAGTGGCGTCCTCTGGTGGCAGGCGAGTGTGACCTCCTTGGTGAGCGCGATCTGGATCTGCTTTAAAATCGATCAATGGTGGTCAGATATAGACTACCGCGCACAAAGAGGAAAGCAAATATTAAGAAGAGTGGGACAGGGTGAGGTGAACAGCATGCCAACCACTACTACGGTGAATGGTGGCCAATCAACTTCTGGTTGGAGCTAAACGGCTACGGGCTAATCGACCGGTAACCAATACTACATGTACTAATGAAATGGTTAAGGTAAAAATTGTACTAGTTGAAGATAACCCGCGTTACAAGCCTTTGGAGATAGTTTCCTTGGTAACCGCTGTGGATAACCTTGGCGGGCAACCCAAATTACAATGAAATTTAGCGAAAACAACAAGAGAATTTTGTACCATGTGATCGTTTGTAACAAAAGGCCTATTTAACACTTTCCAAGGTATAATAAAATTGAATATCTACCTTGCACGACGTCGAGGTGATAGTGAACGAGATGACCTTCTCGGTCGGTTTCTCTGTGGAATACAACAGAAAATAATTTTACTAACTCCTCCAGGAACAATGGCGAATCCCAGAAAACAAAGATCTTTGACAATTTATGAAAGGGAGCAGGGATGGTGGGACAGAAATGAAAGTCTTTTTATTTTTGCATTGCATACGACAGCGAACGAAAGAATGTAATCCCAGAAGGAGAAAAATCATATTTTTGTCTCGAGATCTGAGCTATTTCCGCTATCACCTTTTGTTTAATCTATGCTACAATGCTGCATGTATATAACACAAACCTCAGAAAGCCTAATGCGCTTCCCTAACAACTCAGTGCCATCAAGACGTTTAATTGCTCTTTGCATGTCATTAAGGGAGGCAAATTCCACAACCCTGAAATGTAATAACAATATAAAACTAAACTAGGTATACCTATCGAGTAGAAGGGGTAAGTTTCTAAAGAAACTATGGTGCTGCGTCGGTGGGAGTATTACAGGATAATTTGGTTTTATCAACTGAGTTGATAATGTGAATTAGCCACCGTAAAGAGATTCGAAAGCTGACGTTTCGAGCGCTAGCCCTTCGTCGGAGCGAATCGAGGAATTGTGGGTTGTGTGTGGTTTATATAGAGAAATATGGAGCTACGCTATTGGTTGGTGCCTGGCAACGTGAAAAAACAACAGAATAAATTAGTTGAATGAAAAGCGTTCGTTGATACCGTGAGGATTAACAGTGCCGATTTGAAAAATAAATTTTTGTTCTAGAGTTTTGCGGCTTTCTGTGCCTCCTTGATGTAGGGAGAGGCCACAGACCGCCATATGTTGCTTGGAATGATTCGGCAGATTAAAGTGTCTAGCGACCGGTTTAGATGCGTTTTTGTCGTCTTTCTCAACGTCGCGAAGATGTTCTCGGAATCGGTCGCCTAGTCGTCTACCTGTTTCGCCGATATATAACTTTTTGCAGAGAGTGCAAGTTATACAGTAGATGACATTGGCTGAGGTACAGGTAAAATGATCAGTGATTTTAATAGATCGCTTGGGCCCCGACAATTTCTCAACGTTACAAATGAAAGGACATGTTTTGCATCGTGCGCGTGCACATTTAAAAGTACCGGGTTGTTCACTCGTTTGGAAAGAACTTCTGACTAAAAAGTTACCTATGTTTTTGTCGCGTTTAAATGAAATTAATGGCGGTTGCGAAAAGATTCTACCCGTATCGGGATCATTTTGAAGTAATTTAAAGTTTTTGAGAATGATGGATTTTACTGCGTGGTTGTGAGGGTGAAATGTGAGAGTGAATGGAATTCTATTATTATTCTCCTTCTTAGACGTTTGTAGTGCTGACTGCCGATCGATTTGTTGGGCGCGATGATGGCCTGCTTGAACAACAGAGGCAGGATAGCGACGTTTGTCGAAAAACTCGCACATTTCCTCTGATTTTAAGGAAAAATCAGAGTCCTCACTACAAAGGCGGCGAAGTCTAAGAAACTGAGAATAAGGAATGGAATTCTTGACATGTGATGGATGTGAAGATGAATACAACAAATAACTATGAGAATCTGTGGGTTTGTAGTGATCATTTTACCTGTACCTCAGCCAATGTCATCTACTGTATAACTTGCACTCTCTGCAAAAAGTTATATATCGGCGAAACAGGTAGACGACTAGGCGACCGATTCCGAGAACATCTTCGCGACGTTGAGAAAGACGACAAAAACGCATCTAAACCGGTCGCTAGACACTTTAATCTGCCGAACCATTCCAAGCAACATATGGCGGTCTGTGGCCTCTCCCTACATCAAGGAGGCACAGAAAGCCGCAAAACTCTAGAACAAAAATTTATTTTTCAAATCGGCACTGTTAATCCTCACGGTATCAACGAACGCTTTTCATTCAACTAATTTATTCTGTTGTTTTTTCACGTTGCCAGGCACCAACCAATAGCGTAGCTCCATATTTCTCTATATAAACCACACACAACCCACAATTCCTCGATTCGCTCCGACGAAGGGCTAGCGCTCGAAACGTCAGCTTTCGAATCTCTTTACGGTGGCTAATTCACATTATCAACTCAGTTGATAAAACCAAATTATCCTAGGTATACCTATCGATAGAGTGCAAACGAGCAAATAATTAGGGTTTATTAATACAGCATGACGGGTATTTAGTTCTCTTCTGATACAAACATAACCGAGAAAATTATAACGCTTTTACCGGCCGGTAACATGACACCCCTTGGGGGTAAGGCTGCTTTTGTTTGTCACACAATCTAGTAGCAGGGATATTGAGAGTACGCTGATTCGAGGAGCATTGTCAGTCAGTTTGACAGGGTTCTTCGAAAAATTTGAAGTAGAGGGCCGGAGAAAAACTTTGAGTAGGCGGCGGGCAATGCTGATAAAAATACGTGCACTGGTTTTATCGGGGCCACGTGGAGGAGAGGGCCCACCTGTTATTGGGGGTTCCAGGAGTCTCTCCAAGAAAATTTTGAAGGTGCATTTCAGTGTAATTTGTGCTGCAATACTTTGAGCGTGCGGACCATCGACTTTTTGAACCTTTGTGATAGTTTCGGTTTTTCGTTCATGATTTCGAAAGTGATAGAATTAATACATTCACTTAAACTTGACGTATTTTGAAAATGCTTCGCTTTAACTGATGAAGCGTTGAAAAAGTGCATGTATTTATTCGTACTGCTTCGACAAGCTCGCCAATTTTTTCTCACTTTCAAATTTTACTCAAACATCGATATCTTACGGCTGCCAAATTAGAAGATCTTGCAAAGTTTGTTTCTTCTGCTGAAATCTTCTTTTATTAATTTTTTTTATCACATTGCAGTTATTTGCGCTCGAAAATCATGTGCAAACCAAGCGCTGGGTTGCAAGTCGTGTTTAAAGAACTAATTAAATTACGCGTACATTCACTGGAGATTTATGAACTAATTTCAATTATATTTTCGAAAGAAAATAACTTTACTTCATTTGTGTTATCTCTGTTTTTGTTAAATTTGTCCCAGACACTAAGCAGCGATTGCTGGGTTTTTCGCTTCATTTTCAGAGGAAAAAGTAATCTCTAACCCCGGCTATCAATAGAAATACTTCAGCGCTGCCGTCACGGCTCGGTGCCCACGTCACGTTTTTAGTGACAATTTTCACGACCCAATTGATTTCAGATTTCTTTTATCTTACAGCTATAATAGTTGCATTTTTTAATCGCTACGTATTTGTTGAGAACAAAATTAGACATAGTATTTGTGCTTAATTTTATTGACGGATAGGCTCACATTGTTACAAATAAAATTTTTCATAAGTCATGGAGTTATTTTTTTGTAAAAAAAAAAATACCTCTTAGTCGGCGCGTCAAATATGTTGTGGACGGGTCAATGGATCAGTGAGTGAGTGAGTGAGTGAGCGAGCGAGCGAGCGAGTGAGTGAGTGAGTGAGTGAGTGAGTGAGTGAGTGAGATGTATGTATGTCACACCAATCAGATCGGGTCTACTATAAACAGCCAATCAAATTTCTTGTTTTAAAGGTAAGTGGTATATGAGAAGATTTGATCCCGATACAGTTCAGAACGGCCATATTTATTCTTCTATAAAACAGGAGGAAGTATTCATATATTGGGTTTACTTCGGCATTTTCGGTGGGTAAGGTTGAGGATTTTAGTTATGGACGAGATGAGCCTTGAGGTTTGAAACAGTGCGTAAGCTAGTTGTATGCAAATGAACGAGATGTTATTTTTAGTCACAAAGGTAACTTGATATTTTTGTTTTTCACAAGGAGTAAATTCAATTAGACGTCACGCATCGTTGCTTCTAGTTCTTAGGAAGTGTTTTAGGGGAGACGAGACTATTTTGATTGGAAACAGTTCGAACGTTTACAATAAGTACAGGTAACGATTGTTTTGTTCTTGTTGCATGCAAATATAGAGAGATATTTTTATTTTTTACTTACAAACGGTAATTTGACACTTTTGCTTTTCACAAGGGAGTAAATTCAAATCGTCAGCACCTGTTCCCAGGAGATGCTTGCTATTTTTAGTTACAAACGGTAACTTGACACTTTTGTTTTTCGTGTCGGAGAAAATCGTTCGCACGAGATGTTTGCTACTTTTAGTTATAAATGGTAACTTGACACTTCTATTTTTGATATGGGAATAAATTCAATATTTGGAGCTTACAAATTGTCGGCTATTGTTTCCAGGATATTAAACAAAAAGAAGCTTTCATTTATAAACTGTTTTTACGTCTCTGCAGTAGCAGTTTATAGCTTTATTTGATGACATTCATTTCAGTTCGATATTTTTTGAAGACTGTGTGGCGTCAAGTTAAAGTGCAAAATCAGACTTCCAATGTATCAGAAAGTTTTTCTTCTCTTTCTTTCTATTTTCGGTGAAGTAGTGTTGTTTTGTAAAAAGAGTAAACTTACGACTCGTATAAAATGCGAAAAGTTCTCTTAACGGCTTGAGTATTTTTGAGCAAAAATTCCTCTTGGGGTTGACAGGGCTATGAGATCGGTGGGTGATGGGGAGTTATGCATGTGCGCAAGTCACACCAATCACAGTGTGGGTTGTATCAAAGAACGAATCAAATTGCCTGTTAGAAAATAAGATAAGGAGACGTGTCAGGTTACTGTAGTTTGTTTAGTAAAACATTTTACATGTCATCGATTTAATTCTGCTATCTGTGAAACCTTTCAGTTCACAAAAAAATAACTCTTGCACGCCTTGCATGCCTATGTTTTTTGAGTAGCCAGCGCGCCAAGGACGACTAGACGGCGAGTCGCCGGAGCTTCCGCGAATCTGTTTTCCTGAATAATTGTTAAAGACTAGTAGTAATCAAAGATTATGAGAGTGCGTTCGACGCCGCAGAAACGCCGTGGTGTATACAGATACCTTAAATGATTTCCCCAGCTGACTTTCAACCTCTAAAAACCAACCTTTTGCATCAACAACCGGGGTTTTTATACAGAAAGATATTTCAGTGACAAAATCCATGCCAGTCGGATTGAAGACTACGTTGCGTGACGGCGCCAGTTTCCGTAGACTCACAAGTTTAATAGGACTAAACTATTTACATCAGCTTTGAAATTTCGTGCTAAATATTGTCACATTGACTTGTAATGTTTAAGGGCAAAAGCTAATTTGTAAAAGTATATTTCTTACGAACATTCTAAGAAGGAAGCTCAAATATAACTGAGTAAACATTTGCAATCGCGTGCTCGTTCATCGCGTAAAAAAACTCCGTGCGACTGCTTCGAGTATTTTCCCTGGCCTGATTAACAGTATTTACATTTCCGTTCCCTGGTTCAGGTTCACTCTTATGGATCTTTCCTTCAGAGTACTCTTCCACCGATTTTAAATAATATTCCACCGGATACGACTGACCTTTTCTGTAGGCCCCGTTTCCGTAGGCCCCGTTTCCTGCGTCTTCGATGATATGGTTGGTTAGCAGGGACCATAAAAGAACCCACACGCTTATCGTAAAGAGTAGGGCATGAAGTTCCCGGTGTAGTGGTCTGGCCTTTGTTGTTATACTGTGAGATGCTGGGAGATATTAGCTGGGATAAAGCTACTCTACAATCCGAAGGTAAATAAAGTATTCACTTCACTTCACTTCAGTTCAATATGATGGGCAAAGCCAAAGAGAAAGTGAACACGCTAGTTTGATGAACACGCTTGTTTAATTCTGTGGCAAACAGGTTCGATTTGTGTTTTGATTTGAACACTGGATTTGCTCCAGTGGTTCGAATGATAAACACTCAGTTCTGTTCGGAAATGCTGCCCGACTGAACCTTCAGTTCGATATGCTAGATTTGAACACCGGAATTGCTCTAGTGGTTAAAACGTTGCCCGACAGAACTTTCAGTTCGATATGGATAAACAGAGAAGGCATACATACACTGTTTCGATTCATGAACACTCTTGATCAATTTTGTGGTAAACACGCGGTTTCGTGTCGATTTTGTCTTGCACACTAGATTTGCTCTTGTCTACCCACTGGTCTAAGATTTTATTTGTATACAGGATTCTTCGCGCGGCACTATTCTCTGCCGCCTTGCCAGACGAGCGTCTTCGCTCGGCTGGCTCGTTCGTAATAAACAGTATTTGAATTTCAACTTCAAAAAAAATTAGCTGTTTCATGTACATGAAAACATTATATAAATTTTTTCCAAATGATTTGTATCATTAAATTCAAGAAGCAAATCAAGCATGTATTTGAGTCATTGGAAACAGCATATTGATAGGTTTCAACTAATATAAACAGTGTAAAACTGCGACAGGAAATTGGATTTGTATACTACTGCAATTACTCAAGAATTTGACCCAGTTTTTTATTAGCATATAAAAAAAACATGAAAAATAAAATAAATTAGTATATACCACACAAGTGAATAGTACTTTTCGCGCGCACTGATTGGCTAGCTCAGAGGTGATTAGTCAAGTACTATTCACCTCTGAGCAGCCGAAGAAAGACAAAATGGTTTTTGTCGGTACATTGTCACAAGTAAAGTTACTCTTTTGGCTGCTAGTTATTCAGCTTGTATGGTATATACTCAAACAATTATTCACCTCCACTTCAGTGAATAATTGTTAATTAAAAATATAAACTGGACAGTTGTATCTCCTATTCAAGACACTACAAATGTCTGGTGGAAAGTGTTTTTGATTGATACAGGTTGTCACAAACATGAATGACACCCACCCTTCTCCTATTCTGTCTCTGTGGCATTGGGTAAAAGTCACCTCCCCTGCCTGGCGCATGTAATCCTTCAGATCCTGCAAAGCAATATTCTTGGGGGTCAAAAGTACTATTATTAACACTCAAAAATAATCAGCTTGGCATTTTAGAAATGAATTGCAGTTTGTCTCACTTAAGCACGAAAATTTTATAATTATTCTAATTGCAAAAATAGATTTGAGAGAATTCAAAACTAAGACAAGCGTACACAAAGTTTCATATCGACGATTGCTTTCTGTGCTTGGTTTTTAAAATAGCTAAGAAAAATTATTAAGCAGGCTTTCGAGCTGCTGGCTGCTGATACAGAATTAAGCCACCCTTGCAGTGCATATGAATGTAAAGTCAACTCCGATAGAGGTGAGGGGTCTGTTCAAAAAACATTAAATTTTACATTCTTATCTATGAAGAGTGTACATTTTTTCCACACTCTTCACGGAGATTGCTGCTAGTTTTTGCAAGATCGAGTTTTGAAGACCTGTTGAACATGCTTATTGAAATGTAAACAATAACAATAACAATAACAATAATAACTTCAAGTGTGAAATATATTGATACTGTTGTGCTTATTGGGGACACCGTTAATAAATAAGCAAAAGAAATAAAACATGAACTATTAAGAATACCAACCGGTGGGAGGCTGACCAGTTGGCTATTTACTTCACACAGTCGAGGAGTTTAACTCTGGTCTACAGAGAACAGGGGTTGAGGATTTGAACCAGGGACCTCCAGATTTCAAATCCAGCGCCCTAAACCACTCAGCCACACTACCTCCACAGGCATAATCCAGGGCTCAACACTAACGGTAGCCAACTAGCCACAGACTACAAGAAATTTAGTTTTGGCTAGTTGGTTTATGATTTCCACAATGTTTTGGCTTGTAGACAAAATGAAATTGGCCGAACCAGTTTCTGTCTTTCTTGAGGAAGACAAACACAACAACTTTTCTCTGAAAGAAAGCCCGAATTTCATTGTTTGTTTACTTTTTGCTGTGTGTGTGGTAATTGAACAGGTAACATGTTATTATGTTGACTGAAATATTTGACAAGCAAGGCAGTATTTTCTAGAAGTACACATTGATGTTCTTTATTGTTAAGAAATTAAAACAAAGGCATGAGTTTCCTGATAAAATCATGTGCAAAATTGTGTAAAGGCATAACGACCACAACACTTCATTTAGCATAACAACACACGAATGATTTGTCGGTGTATCCATACTGACAAAACTTGCTACAACAGAAATAATTAGATGAAAAAGCTATATTTCCTTCAACATTTATATCACCCAGTTTGCAGTTGTTTTGCTTTTAAAACATTCCTACAGCACTTGTCTGTGAAGAAGTCCCAAAAGTTTTATAATGAAATCTTGGGTCTGGATATTTTTTCACCAAGTCTCAAAGAAAAAATAAGTCCCGAGAGTCTTTTTCAGGAAAATCACCAGAGTTTTCTTTGTGAACTGTCAGCCCGAGATATTTGATGGACAGCACAAGGCCACTGAACAAAATTAAAACCAGCACAATTGAGATGATTAATTGGTTCGCTGTTTTCAATATTACCAGTCAAGCATGACACCAAGTGTGTTGACTACATGTCAAATGGTTTCAGATGCAAAATCTTATTGTCTTATTTTTCTCAAACTTCCACAATGGATGTATCAAAGATTTCTTACCGGTAGTAAAAAAGAAAAAAATGCAAAGACCGGAGTTCTAGAAAGAAACGACTCACTGAAGAAGGTGTAAGTTTTAAACCTCCTGGGCCAAAGGGGAAAAATTTGGCAATCATACTTTTAAGTCTTGTTAGTAATTCTGCTGTTGCTGCACTAGCCACTAGGCTAGTAAACTGAAAATGTAGTGCTGAGCCCTGTTACCATCTCACACCATGTTACTGATTCTAGTTATTTGCGTGTGCTATCTTCATTCACTTGAAATGTTTATCAAATGCATACTAACAGATATGAAAATGGTAAATGATATGTACTGTAAACATTACACATCCTCAAAGCAAAACAAATAGGTCATAAATTTATCCTTAGAGCACGTAGACATATACCTTACCTTCGCAAAACTACCTATTTAGACCAAGAACTTCAAACAAAACCCAGTTGATAACCAAGGCCTTCATGTCATACAGAATCTCATCTCAGCTTGTAAAACAGATATCGCTGAATGGGCCAAAAGTGCAGCCAAGAGTATACAGGGCCACTGACCAAGTAACCATACCAGGAATCGAATGATCTACGCAATCTTAAGGTGGCAAGCCAAGTGTCATATTTTAAGCCAAGGCCATTAATTTTCCCCTTTTTACGCACAGACCAGGTTAGAGATCAGGAATTGATTTCTGCCTAAACCAAGCTCCCATAAAGTACCTTACCACTACTGTAGCTAAAGATGAAAGAAATGGAAGGAAGGAGGTTACTTAATAGAGCCAAAGCTCCAGTGATCATTTCAAAAAACCGGACTTGTTCAGTCAAATTTACATGCAGAAAATTGTGTTGGTATAAAGTTGTAATCTAAAGTTTGTTTAGGCTTCTTTCATGCATATGAATTGTAGATGATGAAACACATGCATGCATGACTGTATGAAGCAAAAATATCAGTCACAAATCAACCATTAAGTAATATTTATCTGACCACTTACAGGTAATCATTGATTTGTTGCCTAATACTAACTTTTCTACTTTAATGACATTCTTAATCCTCTATTTGAAATGTCACTTAATAAACAGTAGTTCAGGGCTTGCAAAAAAAAACCAACCAGTCAACCGGTACAAGGAGATTTTCCAGTCGGGCAAGTAACTTTCTCTGCCAAGTGCTTGGTTGCCTGATAGACGAGCCCAAACAATCTGCCAATTCCATTAAGGGACCAAAATGTTTGTTTAAATATGGTGAAGATCAATTGTGTCCGATTGCACTCATGAAGAGAAAAATTTTTTTGCAGTTTTCACTCAAAACGGTTGCTGTGCCAACCAGCCACACCCTTTCGAAGTTTTAATTTAAAGCATAGAAAGCATTGGTGCCAACAGTTCCTGCTCTTTTACAAAACAGTTAACTTTAGCCACATGGGAAGTACTCAGAAAAGGTCATTTCAGTAATCTTTCAACGGAAGATAAATTTATATAATTATGTTCCAAGATGAATTTCTAGTGAAAAAAAAAAGATTTTTGATGAGTGCTGGGTTTTTAATTTTTCCCGTGAAAATGTGTATGAAAAAGAGTCAATAGTCATATAATGGTCACACTTGTTTAATTTTTTTCTCTCATGCTTAAGATGTTGCCCATTTTATTATTTCTCTTGTCAAACCTGCTATAAAAGATCTACATTCCAGTTAAACAGTAAACTGTCAATCAACATAACATGAGAAATATTGGCTTTTTGAGTTTAAGTAACTTTATGTCTCAAAAGCAACATGGAAATACACTACAACTTTTTTCTCAATCATGACCAAAACATTTTATTTCAGAGAAGTGTTTAACAATTAGAACCACAGGTCACCCAAGCGTAATATAAGAGTCGTTCAATACAATGCATGGGATATTTACCAAATACATACTCTTGAACATTCAATATCATTTTTTCTCATCCTGGAGAGTTTAAACAAGATTTGAGCGAGTTTTGATACACTTGCCCTACAGTGTTATAATAAGAGACAAGGTAGGAAACTTCGGCCAGTTTGATGACAAAACACTCTTCCGAAATAAGTCAAATTTGCACACCAAAATAGCATTTACTCACACTATTTCTTGCTGAACTCACAATTTCTGGTCTGTAGTTTCTATCTCTACTGTCCAGTGAAGTACACATTCAGTTTTAAGCGTGCTAGTTCGACAAAAAGTTTTACTAAGACGGTCAAGTTGATCAGCTTGCTGTAGTCACTGCGAGCCGAGACTGGGAACATGGTTTATTGTCACCTCATGGGTGGAGTGCACGAAATTTTTGATCTTTCAAACTTTGTCTCACACTCATCGCTGTACATAATAAACTTACCACACTTGTACAGAGGTATAAAACTCTGTCGTAACCTTTTTTCTTTTACTGTAATCCTACACCCTTATATTATGTTTGGGTGACCTGTGTTAGAACATGGGTACAAAGATAGCTCTTTAACCCATCGACGCCTGTGCCGCCCGTAACTGCCTGTGCGAAAAACCCCTTCATCTACCTGTGTTGCCTGTAACTGCCCAAAAAAATGCATGTGGAGACAATTAACTTTCCTACCATCCCTGAAGACTCTTTGGTTCTGCTATTGTTATATTGTTCTTGAGGACAAATAAAGCAATCAGAATGAACTTCCTGAGCATATTTTTAAGGGGACTTTAGGGGTCCTAGAAAGGCGGTTTTTCTTCTTTAAGTCATGCGCTGGAAAAATGCAGGTAATCATGGCGCGTTGCAGGCCAAATCTCAAACTTCCAAGGCCTTGTTTTCATTCCTAACACGGAGAAATTACTGCTTTGGGTTTAAAAATAGAAAGAAAAATTACACATCAATCTTTAGGTGGCCTCAGAACGTAAAATCAAGGAGTACAAAGTCCTCAAACCTTTCTGGTGAAGACGGTTTTCTTCCTACAATCGCCGTGAAAACATGAAGATTGGAGCACTTTCAAGTTTTGACGACAGATCACAAATTTAAAACAGCTTTTTAGATATGAGAAACAAATGGTAATGTACATTATTACTTCGAAGTTGAATTCAACTTTCAGAAGGATTTGTAGAGCAACAGGCGCTTAAACAACGCCACAAGCCGTTGGTAAAACTCCAGCTCTCACTTTAGCGTGAATAAATTAATTTGAACGTGCATTCGTGCAGCAAAGCATGGTTGCGAAATTTGGAAAAAGTTTTAGCTTTTAAACAGGTTTCTTCACCTCAGCTTGAATGAAAATTTATTGTTATTGAACTTTCTTTTGCATTTCTTTCATTTGATCCTCTGTATCTGAGAATTTTAAGTTTTAAAAGCGAAGAGCAACTTCTGCATATTTAATTTACGGTGACCACGAGGCGGTTTGTTTATTTTCCTTAATCGCTTTGTACAAATATATTTGGAGTGTTATTCAAATACTACAAAACAAATGAGTAAAGAAATAGATGGGCACTAATTTAACACAGTTTAAATAATTATGATTGATCTCTAAATAATTGGCTTGTTTTTTTCGTCTTTTTGATTAACAACTTCCATCTCTCTTCGGTTGTAAATATATGGATCGAATTTCTCCGCGCGGTGGAGAAATTATTCGATTTCTTGTTTTCAGATTGATTTTTTTTATGAGTTCTTTGCTTTTATTTTCTCTTGTTTTCTCAAATGTCAACCCAAACAGTACAAGAAAGGAAATTCGGTTGTATTTGGTTTCGTTTCGTCCTCTAAAGTCAAAAGTTAATTCCTTTTTTCATATTCAATTTTCTCGGCTTTTGTTGGACATTTTGTCACGCGGTAAAGAAATAATATAATTTCTCGCTATCTTATCAGTTTTACACATCAAGTTAAGGTCTTTTTGTTAGTATATTTTAATATACTGGCCCTTCATTTATTTGACTTTGAATAAACGACATCTTGAAACCTGATCTTGTGTCTGTGTTTACTGCCCATAAGGTTTATTTTTGTGCTTTTGCTCGCTCTGAAATATTCCAAAAAATGTCAGGGAATCAGGGGTGGGTCGCGGGCAATTTCATTCAGGCCTCAATGGGTTAAAGTGGTATTCATAGTTTTTTGGTGAAAGATTATGGTAAGCTGAAAGGATGAAAATAAGTCCTTTGATCTGCTATATTGGCTCCCCTTTCACGTGCAACCAAAACTGGCCACGTTCAGAACTCCCAAAGTAAAATCTATCAAAACTTTAAAACATCCATTTCATAGTTACGATCCCAAAGGAGGACTACACGCAAAATTTCAATCAAATCAGTTGAGTAGAGCAGCCGACCCTAACTCAAATATTACAGAGTACACCTCCTAATATTTTACTTCAATGTGCTTTTAGTGATAATTTGAATTCTTTGTGAATAGACCACATTAGCACAAAGCATGAAGAACTGGAACGAGCTTGCAA
>JAHPZR010002210.1:227500-280000 GCA_019787425.1 Platygyra sinensis
ACTTCTCTAGCGCTTACTCACCTGACCATACTTATGTACTCCAATTGATAAATACAATTTGAAACATAACACAACCAGGCACCAGAAAATAAAGTTGCACCATTTTCCTTTCATCAGTGTGTGTTTTATTTGTACCCTTTAAGCCTAATTTCCCAGTGGATTCTCCGAACCTGAACTTTCATTTATTCCTGCGTTCTGTGTTATAAACAACTCTGCTGACACATGCAAATAAAGGAATGAAACACATGCTTCATAGTGCTAGGCGCTCCTAGCGAAAAAGGGGGGGGGGATTGGGACAAGGTTAAATTGTGTTCTCATTCTTTGTGAACTACAGTTACATGTAGAATGCTATGTTTTGTAAAGAAAGCTTTGTTTTCACTTGTCTGACATACAAAAATGTCCAGCATTTTTGGAATGGGCAAGTCCACAAATTTTATGGCTTGAATGCTAGCCAAATGAGCAAAGTTTTGTGCTAGTTCTCACAGATACCCACATGTTGAAAAACAATTAAGAATCTTTGTGAACGGAATTTCAAGGGTGAAGCAAACAACAAGCAATTGGATAACGAGGATACTCAACAATGCGACTTCAGTAGTTAATACCTACATGTAAGCTTATTGAAGTTTTGTGTGAAATATCCTGATTCTTTTACTTTTTTTCTGTTCAATATTTCTAGAATAGGCCCATATTGCAACATGGAGCCTGAGTTGCTCTTTTTGAAGCTTCAAGTGTTCTTTTGGAGTAGGTGCTTCAAGTATTTGAAGCTGTGTGCCTAAAATTTCAGCAGTGCGCCTAAAGATTAACACTTGGTCGCACAAATGCCCCCAAAGCCAAAAATAAACTTTGAGCCCTGATTTCAAGGTTCTTTTATATTTTTAACCCCATCTTTGGAATTTTAAAAAGTGACGTTTTAAAACATTTAGCTATAAACAATTGTTAAAAATTTTTTTAAAAAACATTTAATTTTTAAAAACAGTTAAAAATGCATGGAAAAAACAAAAGCTCATTAAAGAGAAGTGACACGCTAAACAACAAGTATAGCATTTTGTAATTTTAGGCTTTTTTTTAATAGCAAACATATTTGAAATGCTTGCTTATTAATCCTAAGATGCACATATTTGACTTATTGACCCATTGACCCCGCATCAAACTGTCCATTCCTGACGAGACAAAATACTTATCTAAAAGCACAAAAATGTTCAGAACTTCACAGACGTGTTCCTTCGCATGACCGCATGTTTGAATTAATTCACCGAAAAGCGAAAGCATGAGTTTTTCCCTACAAGTTTTGCAGTTATTTTATTGGCCGTGGCTTTGCCAATTGTGCTAAAAGCTAAATTCAAATTAGAACTAATACTCTAAATTACTATTTTGCTTTCTTAAGTCCAGAGAGCTGCTTTAAATCTGCGATCTGTATTCAAAACTCACTTGAAAGCGTGCTGATCATCTTGTTTTCGCTGCAGTTGAAGGAAGGAAAAATTATTCACCAGAAAGGTTTGAGGGCTCCATTCACCTTGATCTTTCATTCTGAGGCCACCTAAACATTGATTTATGTTTTTCCTTTTCATTTTAAATGCCAAAGAAGCGATTCTCCATTTTAGGAATGAAAACAAGACCCTGGAAGTTTGTAGATTTGGCCTGCAACACGCCATGATTACCTGCCCTTTTCAAACACATGATTTTAAGATGAAGAACCGTCTTTTTAGGACCCCTAAGTCCTCAAAATATGCTCAGAAAGTCAGTTGTCATTGGTTTATTTGTCCTTAACAACAATAGAATAGGAGGACCAAAATATCTTCAGAGAGGGTAGGAAAGGCAAATGTCCGAACATGCTTTTTTTGGCCGGTTACAGCCGGCACAGGAAATTGGGAGTGGGTTTTCGCACGGCCGGTTAAGGCTGGCATGGGAATCAATGGGTTAAATGTAAAAGGTGGTACTTAAGCATTATTTATCCATTTCAGGATTATTTTACAGGTGGCCTTCACATTTATTTACTGCTTTGCTGTTTTCTCAAATGTTAGTCATCATACACGTAGTTCATGAATTCTGTTGTGTTTAGTTTTGTTTTGTCACCTATCCATATTTAATTGTATCACCTTCTGCTGGACATTTTATCGAGTGGCAAAGAAAGAGTATATTAATTTCTTTATTTGTAATCAGTTTTGCACACCAGGTTGAGCCCTTTTTGTCAATTTTTTTTTTTAATAGTTTGGCCCTTCATTTGTTCAATTTTAAATAAATGATGTCTTGAAACCTGATCATCTGTCTGGTTACTTTGTAATCAGTGCTTATGCTCACTCTGAAATATTTTAGAAAATTCCAGTCAACCAGGGGTGGGTCATGTGCAATTATCCAGACATCAATGGGTTAACAAGACTTTTGCTTCTCATAAATTAATGAACATGTAGCTTGGGTAAGTTGCCGAGTCTTGAATGATCAACATCTGCATTCATGATCAGGAATTACTATATAGGCTGTCACAGTTTGCTAAAGCTCCAAATGAAGTTATATGTGTATCGATTAAATTCATGAGGTATGCTTCTGACCTGTCTCGGAACCTGAATCCACCACCTCTTCTCATTCCACTCCCTCCTCCTCCTCCTCCACCGCTGCCACCTCCACCACCTCCACTTCTTGAGGTTGGACGAGCATGTTCCACTGTTATCCTTGATGAACAAAGAAACAAAGGTCACTGCTACGTGCCTTCTGCTTCATTTGATATACATGTACATGGCATATTTTGGCAGAAAAAATGAAAAGCTCTAATATCTTTAAACCTAGCCCACACAATGTCGTTAACTAGCACTGGGACAAATAATATATTGCAAAAGTATGGCATTTCTTGTACTTTGTGGGCTGTGTAAAATGCTGATCAAACAGACTCCCAAGTAGGCACAAGTTGCAAACTTGGGCCTCCTTTCGACTCTGTTTGGTCAGGCCTTGTGTTGACTTGTGCTCACTTTGGTCAAGATTAAATTTGCACCCACGTCAATGCAAGTTTTTCACTGTGTGACCAACTTACAGGTACCTTTGTCAATGCACGTTGAGCGATGCTCATTTGAATCCACTAGGCCAGTCCTTAAGGCTTGCATCCATTCAAAACTATTTCAGTGGTTATGTTTATGGGTTTACCTTACATACAATATATATATATAAAATCCTTATAGAAAAAGCAGAAAAGGAAAAAAGCTCTTAACTGGTCATACCTTTCCCCCATGAATTCCTTGTGGTTCATCTCGTAAACAGCATCATCAGCATCTTTATAATCTTCAAATTCCTGACAATGTAAAGTAGAGGTACCTGTAAGGCTGGGCACCTATATCATTACATTTGTCTCGCTCAAGCTAAAATTTTACCCGATTATAAAACTTGGCATTCTGCCTTGCCTAATCAGGGTTAAATTTAAGAGCTGGCAGCCAGTGAAATTCGCCGGCCTATCTGCCAGGTTTTGCCGGCTACTTTCATTGCTTCACAAGTCAAGACACAGAAACTCTCTGTGACTTGTTTTCTAGCATTCTGGGGCATATTTGAGTAGCATTTTTTAGCCAGACATTGATGTTAAAATCAGTTCAAAAATATGTACAAATGTATTTTCTATCTTTAATCTTAATTCTCTACATCTATCAAAAAGGTTCAAAGGCATATAACAAGATTTTAGAAAAAGATGTTGTGCTTTCTCCTTTCAAGTTTCCCCCGCCAAAAAAAAATTGTCTTTGTTGAACATTTTTTAAGGGACAATTTCAACTGCAGTCCTGGATTGACGCAATGGTGTGGCCTGGATCAAATCCTGAGATAACAGTTGGTTTTTCAGCTGAAAGCCGTTAACAGTTAGTGTTTAGTAATATGCTGCCGTCCTGGTGTTAATAGTTTTCGTACAGGTTCATTAAACTTGACTTGGTCACCCAAGGAAAATTTTGCTTTCAGTTTAGAGGTCTACTTCTGTGGCGTTCAACCCTAGCATGTGTGGCGTGTAAACTTCCTTGCCACAGAACGTGTACGCACTGGCAGAAGTAGGCAAGCTTATGACTTGTTTCAGAGACGTAAAAACATGATTTTCTGTACAAGGCTGAAAGGGCTTTAGAGGAAACTGTTCATACACACACCAAATTCATTTACAACAGGCGTCCTTGGCAAATAATTGTGTGGTTATATGAAGACTTGAACTATAAATAATTAATGAATCTGTACGTACCACAAAGCCAAATCCGTTCTTTAAATTTATGTCTCGGATACGTCCAAATCCTCGAAAAAACTTCTCAACGTCTTTTTCCCTGATATCGCGAGGTAGACGACCAAGAAAAACCCTTGGAGCTCTATCTCTGCTCATGTTTGCCTGCAATAATGTTTGAAACTGCGAGACAACGCCAACCGTGATCGAAGTAAAATGCGAAGATATGCTATCCCGACAGGCCTTTGTCGAAATCTAAATAGCGCGTGACTGCGCGTGACCAAATGACTAGCATGTCAGATTGACCGCGGGCGCACGAAACTCCGACCATCAAACCTCACATCAACCATCAACCGACCATCAACCAAGTTTCGCCAGACCGTTCGCCAATGTTTTAAGAAGTGGAAGACATATTATACAGTGCTATGTTCTATTCAAGATAAAGAGATCTGTAAATGAGCGAACTAACACCTGACGAGGTATGCCTAGTTGGTTTTTCACTGTAGTGGTAAACATTTTATATTCTCAGTTGAAGATTCGTCTTTAACTTCGTAAAAATACAGTATGTTCTCTCCAGCTTTTTATGTTTTGATATCGTAAGGTGACACTTCTAGTCTCGTTTGCATGACTGTTAAAAACGTGGTTCCTATGTTACCTTGTCTTACGTAATAGCAAAATACGTTCTTGGTGTCTATTGCTTTAACAGGAGCGTAAAAATATTGAAAAATACGTACGAAGTGGAGCCCCATTATTCTCATGTTCAAAGCTTAATTTCAGTTGTAACTTTTTGGTGAGGTTTTCTGTTTACATTGTTTAGCCTTCTGTTCTGAGTTTGAATTATCTTAAACTATACAAAACCAAAGCACTAAAAACATTTCTTGGACAAGAAAATTTTTACTTCATTTAAATTTATATCCTGGGTTAGCATTCAAAGGCATTAAACTTGAGCTAGTGAATATGTTCATGTGATATTGGTCAGCAGATACCAGATACCAGGTCGTTTGTTGAAAAAAGCCCATGATTACCTACTGTAATGTGCTCGAGGTGTTTAAAATGTAAACAAAACACTGCTAATAACCCGGGTTTTGCCAACAAATGTGCAGAGGAGTCTCATTTACATGAAGCTGTATAAAATAGACACGTTAGCAGGGCATGAAATTGCGCCTAATACAGTCGCCAATGCGACCAAAATTACCGTGCTAGCGACCAAGATTCAAAAATTAGTCGCCAAGTTGGCGACCAGAACTCTTTGGGTTTTGTATGTCTTACCTAGATGTATTTGGCAACTAAATCAAACTTTAAGGTAGATGGATCGGTGCGAACGATGACGTCTGTTAAGCAAAATCGTCATGAATGCTACGAAGTGAACATGTCAACATCCGCCATCTTGGATTTTCTAAACGTTACATTGTATATTGTGAGATGAAATGTCTCTTTTGATAACAACGCATTCTGCGGGCTCACAACATTTGTACTTTTCCGACCGTGACGACACCTTCCACGTGCTCTCATTTGGCTTTATTTATGGAGTGATTTAAAATGAGCAGCGACGTAGACAGTGATCGGGAAGATTTATTTCAAAAACTGATTGCACTTACAACCGCAACCGAGGACGAGGTTTTAAAATTCTCGCGAGAACAGGATCAAAAGTAGTCTCCGAGCTTCTTTGAAGACCCCAACACTAGAAGGTTTGATTCGAATCTCGGCTCAGGGTCCATCACTAGAAAACTTCGACCCAACTCCTTCAGTTAACAACTGGTTTGCACGAGACGTGTAAAGGCGAAAGACAGCAACGACCAAACTTCTCCCGCTCCTAGAAGTGAACATAATCCCCCCTTGATCTCTGGCTTCAAATCATAGATATTAAGATTGCAAAATTCGAAGTTAAAAGACATTGCAATAACTTGAATTGTTCACAAACGACCTGGACACGGATTACATGTAGGTGGCCCTCCGATTAGCGTTCTTTCATTTGGAATCTGAAATTGTGTTCAGAAATCATGTTGTTTAGAAATGGGTAACAGCTTTGCACCAGTAAAGTTGCCAGGTTCCCTTTAAACTAGTGAATTCCAGTGTTTTAGCTGACAGAAATCGTAATTAGTGTTGTTAGTAAGCTAAAAGGTACATGTGATGCTGGAACATTAAATCTGTTAAGCAATGGCTTGAAATAAAGTTAGTATTAAAATAGCTCAGATAGCTCGGCTAGATACGTTTAAAAATGCTGCAACAAACAAAAAAGGATCTGTTTATTTTATTCTGGCAGTTTAGAAGACGTAACTAGTTGCTATTTTGTTTTGTAGCTGTAGTAAGGTAATGAAGGTCCCACTACCTTTGTTTACCACAAAGCCTCTTGCTTGGACACATTTGTTTGATTACTCATCCCGTTTAGGTTGTTGTGCGCCGTGATGTTTTCGGCCTTTGCTACTAAATGAATGGATTGAGTAAACAAGACATGAAGCAACTGCTACAAATATGTTAATGTTTACTGGGATTTTGAAAAGTTGATATTTATAGGAAGGGCTGGGACATGTCTTGTTTTTCCAGCAATGATAACAAGTACATTATGGATTCCAGTTTGATATTTCATGACGTTTGTACATGAGAAGTAATAGTTACCAAACCTATCAAGACAAGTTAATAAAGTCACTTCACTTCAAAGTTGGGAAAACCCTTCAATTTGGCATAATTGTATAATGCATTTTATCAACTATCCTTTTTTGTTTCTGCAAAAAAAAATGGCTCCTAACTTCTTGGACTTGGCGACCACTTTGGAAAATTTAGGAGCCAGATGGCTCCTTGGAAAAAAAGTTAATTTCGTGCCCTGGTTAGGAAAAATAATTATGTGGTCGTTCTTCCAAATCAATTTGATGTTATAGAAGAGACAGGAAACCATCCATCTCAATGTGCCACTGATTACAACTTAATTAGTACACCTTTGTTGCATTTTTATTAACCTTAAAGCAAACTGCATTGTCCTCGCCCTCACTTCCTAACCCTTGGTTATTGCTAGTTTTAGGTGTATATTCATGAGCGTGAGGGGAAAAAGGGTGTGAAATGTTTTCAGGAACTGGCTAGATTTTTTTGTGGTGGCTAGTGATGATGCCATTTCATGCATGACTGCCTTTTTGATAGCTCACTAGCCAATCACAAACTCTCTTATATCAGCAAATACATTTATTTAGTGTAACGTATGCATTAGATTTGGTACATGAGAAGATCAATGTATGAACCAAAGCCGGTCTTTTGCCGTTCTATCCAACAAGCCCAGTCGAATAGAACGGCAGGTTGACCCAATTACAAAACTGCCGAACTTAATTGATTCATACGTTGATCTTTTCATGTACCAAATGTAACAATTAGGTTCGGCGTATGAAAAGTTCGACGTTTGAACTGGGCATAAGTCACTAATGTGTTTAAAGAAGCAAAAATGTGTTCTGCAACTTCCAACACAACTGATATAGGAGCAAGTTATCGGCGTTCAAAGTCAGGTCGATCCTGGCAGCAAAGTCCAAGAGCAGTTCTTGCCCAAGAAAAGAACCCTGATGTGAGTTGTGGCCCATATTCCAAGCATTGCTAGCATCAAAGTTTGGAAAGTACTAACTGCTTTTTGTCTTGTATCATCTGCCATGTTTACCTGTGCACACGGTGTAAAAGAGCCTTCCCGGCATGCATTTCGATCACGTTTTGCAGGACAAGACAAAACAAGACATAGAGCTTGTTTTTTCCTTTTTTATTCCAACATAATAATGGCCGACAAGAAGCGATCAATTGAAACATGGATCTGTGATCCAGGTTGTGTTTATGTTACTTCAAATTGGCATGATTTGTAGTGTTTTAAACTTCTGGGATCAGTGGTCATGCATATGCAAGGAGACCTGTACGTTGCTCAGAAGGGTTAATCTGTTTATCTGTCAGCCCTACATTTTTGAGCTTATACGATGCAGCTAGTTGACATTGTGTTGTTTTCTAAGTGAAATCAACATCTTTAACGTGAAATCAACATTTTAACCTATTTAGGTCTGAAATCGCCAGTTTTTGAGATTACGTGCGGCATGAAATGAACATTTTGCTCATTTTTAAGCGAAATCAACATGCTTGCTGTCATGCTTTAACTTGAAATTAAAGGGGCTCAGTCACTGTATTTTGAGCATCAACAAAATTACTGTTAAATTGAAGGAAACCTGAAAATAATACTTTACAAAGATAGAAAAACATCAAAGAGACGATAATAAGCCATAAAGGAACAAGGACGATTAAGGATGGAGAAGATTGACACTGATTGCAAACAACGGAACTGGAAAGTTTAGCTAAACTTTTCAAACCGTTCAACTGTGACTGAGCCTCTTTAAAGTGCCCATATCGTCAAAATTTTTATTTTCCCATCTGATCCTATATATATTCCATGCAATGAACTTTGGCGAACAAATTTTCGATTTGGATAAAAAGCAATTTTTCTATGAAGTTTTAAAAACCTGAAAATCCTATTTTATTGCGGTCTACCCGTGCCGCTGATCACATCATCGACGTGCTCGGATTTGTGACGTAGATTAAGGAACACGTGACTTCAGGCTTGACTTATCTCACAAAATGTCTTTTTTGCGTTCAGCACTGCTGTCACAACGCTGTGGTATTGACGAAGATTGGCTTTTATGGTGTATTTCTATTTGAAAGCTAGGGTGAACAGAGACCAAGTTATTGACCTTGAAATATGGTTTCAAAATCATACAACGTCTCTTATTTTGAGACAGCGTCCCCACAACCAAATAAGGTAGGTAGGTAAAGTCTGCATACGAGCCAAGTGGCCCATCAGGCCGGAGCTTATCCCGGTTTCCTTAGCATGAAGCGACTGAGAGTATTTCTACTCCCCTGAATGGGATGCTAGTCCATCGCAGGGTTACCCCCTCAGCATTAAATTCGCCGGTACCCATTTATACACTGGGTGGAGAGGGGCACTGTGAGAGTAAAGTGTTTTGCCCAAGAACACAACACAATGTCCCAGGCCAGGCTCGAACCCGGACCACTCGATCCAGAGACGAGCGCACTAACCATGAGGCCAGCGCGCCTCCCACCCAAATAAACTCTTAATATTTTCCTATCAGTTTTATGACAACTGTGAAATCCTATTATGCACCTACTATTTGAAAGACGCTGAGATAAAAATTACATGTTTGCCAATTTTAAAGAGTATCACAGTAATCATAAAAAATTTTAAAAGTTTACATTGCTTTGGGGATGGTGTCGAGAAATTAGAGACGTTTGTATGGATTTTGAAGCATATTTCAAGGTTCATAGCTTGGTCTCTGTTCATCCTAAAAGGATCATACTTGGTCAAGTAACCATTCTCAACATGATCTTTCATGTGGTGGTGTTAGTTTATTGATTTGTTAAAATTTGAAACTCGCCTCAGTCATTCCGTTCTATTAAGTAAACTGTCATGTTATAGCATACATGATATTGAACTACAATAGTTTCTGCTTATTTATTTCTTTGCAAGCAGATGGTTCAATTTAATGGTGTCCTTTCTTAACCAAATCCAGTTAACACTGGAGTTTCTCAAGGAAGTATTATTGGGCCTCTACGTACTATTCTTGTGCATAGTCCCCTTCGTCATTGTAAGATAATTAAATGCTGATGATACAGTGATTTTTACGTCCTCATCATTATACAAAGCAACCTTTCCCAGGACCTAGACAATCTCTCTAACTGGTTTCGTGATAATGAACTTATCTTTAATCTGAAGAAGGGTAAATCCGAGGTGATGCTGTTTGGTACCAGAAAACAGTTTAATTTGTTTCAAAGCTGTCAAGTTGAGCTATCGGTCAATTATTCTCCCATCAACACCACTACATGTTATAAATACCTTGGCGTGCATCTGGACCCAACACTTCATTTTGAAACGCATTTTCAAAAAATGTATAAGAAGGCAGCAGAAAATGAAAAACTCAGAGCAAAGTTTGCTGCCACTACACCTAGCTACTCCATGGTAAAAATTGGCTGCCTTGATGACTCTTTCTTAGAAGTTCTTAACCGCAAGCAAGCCCAGTAGAAGGTCAATCACTGCAGCAAAAAGAAAAGAAGAGGAGAAAAAGGAATGGGGGGAAAAATCCAAAAATCAAAAAGCCTAAAGACAGGTCTTAGGTAGGTTGATTTCTGCCCATGCCCGAGGCAAATTGTCGTAGAACGTGATTCTAGTGGCAAGAAGGGCTAGCTGTTGTGTTGCAAATTCATTTTAACATATTAAAGCTAATTTTGCCAAGATCCAGCCTCAAAACCACAAGAATGTTCAAAAAAAGCATTTTTGGGCAAAAAGTTCCAGGGGTCAATGGGCTAATCTATGTTTTTCAACCTTTACCACCACTAGGTGATTGGAGGCCTCCCCGTAAAATATTAGTTTATTATTATTATTATTATTATTATTATTATTATATAATTATTATTATTATTAATAATAATAATAATATATTATTATTATTATTATTATTATTATTATTATTATTATTATTATTATTATTAATAATTATTATTATTGGAAATGATATTTATTCAGTGCATTTTTTTTTTAGGTTAGGCGTCGCCGCCTGGCCAGGTTGAACCAAGGTGCCCTATCAATGCCCCATGCTGCATCTAACAATCAAGCCATTCCTGTAAGGACAAGCCTCAAACCCCTGTCAGAAGATTCAGCTGTTAGCACCCAAGACAGTGATTATGGATCTCTATCACAATCTTTTGAGTTTGATGATCACACACAAGACACTGGGGATAAGTGTGGCAAGCGTACCTCCCCAACTTGCTCTTCTTCTCCTTCAGAAAATTTTAAATCCAAGAGAACTAGGGATGGATTTGATAAAGATGATTCCTCACAAATGAAGGTTGGGTTAGCTGTTCTTTTAATTAATACACATTCATTACCTGTTCATTGTACAGTACCACTAAGAAGAAACCCAACAGGTAATGTGTTTGCGAATTGGTGCAGAACGGATACAGAACAAGTATGAGAACACGAATGGAACAGGTACAGAACAGATACAGAACAGATAGCAAACGGCAATGGAACGGACACAGATAGAACTACTGTCAGTCACTGTCAGTGTTTTGTTTATTCATCATGTCATATGCACATTATATTACGCTTAACAGATTAAGGGTTAAGTGGAGTACTGCCCAGGAGTGACTCCTGGTGTCTCCTTATTACATGTATATAATCATGTAGTATACATGTTTGCTTGATTAATTGTTCAGTCAATTACTACTACCAGTAATAGTTTGTTTTGTCTTAGTGTGAAATAAAGATATATGCTGTAACAAAATGTTTGCTGTTATGTTATTTTTGCAGTTGAATGTCACAGATGAACAAATTGTGAAAAGTCTTTGCAATATATTTCAAGTCTCTTTGAAGGTACTGTGACACTTTCACTTCTTCCTCTTTAGAGTTATTGTCTGTCCATAAAATTGGTTAGATACAATGCCAAAGGGCTTGAATGCAGCTAACATTTCATCTTTGGCAACCAAAAATTCTGGTTTGCTGGACATATAAATGATGACCACATTTCTCTCCGTTGATGATCAATAGGTGTTATTTTCTCAGACATTTTGTCCGTCCAGGAATACACAGTGAAAGATTGGTGCTTCTGAAACATTCGTATAAAGAAAAGAAGTCAATCCATGCTTTTGCTTTGCTGTAAAGGACTCTTATGATGGGGTAGTTGGAATAAAATTCAGGATTGGTAAATTGGTTGTACCTTTAGGTATGTGTAAGTGGATCATAGTGTAAGGGAAATGGATCTTACCCTTTAGAAATTGGATCTTTAATCCTCTCTGCAAGAGGACCTATTCAGGGAGATAGTTCTGACTCGAAACTACACTTGAAACAACACTTTTGACTCTGTTGTTGCTCTGTTGTGTGAGTGCTTCTGGTTGATTCGTGCTAACTCTACTGTTAGATGTGTGTTCTTGTCCTGCTTTGCTTGGAAACAGCTTTGAGGTCCTGTAGGAGAACAAAAGATGGTGAACTTATCACACTGAGTCACTCCAGATCAATCCCCTTTTATGTGTCTGGGAATAGATTATTTTGATCCCCCTTCATGTTCGTCAAAAGAGGACTATGGCTAAATGATATGGAGTGATCTTCACTTGTTGGCAGAGTGAGCAAGCTGTTCACCTGGAGGTGTGTCACTCTTTGGACACTGACTCCTTTATCCTGCTTGCACTTCAATGTTTCATTGCTTGCAGAGGTCTGGTTAAAGATAATGGTATGAATTTCATTGGGGTGATGGGGAACTTGTACAGAAAGCCATTTTTTAACCTACTAGGAGCTTCTTACTATGGTGGTGTCTGGGAGAGGCTAATCAAGTCTACCTGTATGGTCCTGGGTGCCCCTAGTTAAATAACAGTCTGAATGGTAAGAGTCTTGAAATCTTATTGACAGTGAATTGGAAAGCATAATCAATGAAAGACCTCTAACCACAGTTTCTAATGATTCAAGGATTTGGAACCACTAACACCGAACAACCCTCTTCCTGTTCTCATGTTAAATTCATGAACCTTGCTTACATTGCACATTTTCTGGCACAGAATTGTAGTCATGTCCAGCAAATATTTCTTGTGGGCATTTTGTTGTTCACACCCTATAGTAGGAGCATACTTCGTACTGCAAAGATTTGGTATAAAATAAGTTCCATCTTTGTATCTTGTAGTTAAATCCTGACAGTCTCACTAGCAAAGGAAACCAGTTGATTAACAAACTCAATTGTATAAGATCATTAGTTGTTTCTGCATGCTACCCACAAGTATTTTTATTTTTAACCCTTTCACTGCCAAGGACGTTCTTACAGATTGATTTTACTCTCTCTAACGCCAGACGATTTCACTCATCAAAGGGAAGCCCCTTGGCAGTCATGGGGTTTAAAAACTATCTCCCTTAACCCTTTCACTTTCAAGGATTTACTTACAGATTTACTCTGTCTAACACCAGACAATTTTACTCGTCAAAGGGAAGCCCCTTGGCAGTCAAGGGGTTAAAATCTGGTACAATGTATGAAGACTAGCCTCTGAGACTGCTAGGAAGGTAACCCTGCACCTGACCTGGAAGAAGTAGAAGAAGGTGGGTGCTTGGTTGTAATGCTAATGGGATGCCTGGAAGAGCAGATCTGATTGCAGGAGCCATGGCCTCATTGATTTCTTTGGCTAAAACACTAGCCAAAGCCATTGTGAGTTGAACCCAGAGCATACCTCCATTAAATTTGGAAATACATGTTATGTATATGGCAGATGATGAACCAACATTCTCCCAAAAATAAAGAACAAATTATACTAAATGGAATCTTGCAGAATAATCAATATTAACCCATTGACTCCTGCATCAAACTGTCCGCGACCCACCCTAATTTCCTGGCGTTTTTTGGAATATTTCCAAGCGAGTGAAAGCACAAAGATAAACCCTATGTGCAGTAACCACAGACACAAGATCAGGTTTCAAGACATAGTTTATTTAACCCTTTCACCACCAAGGGTCTCCCTTTGACAAGTAAAACCGTCTGGCGTTAGACAGAGTAAAATCTATAAGTGGCCACTGGTGGTGAAAGGGTTAAAGTTCAACAAATGAATGGCCTAAATATTAAAAAAAAATCAACAGGAAGAACTCAACTTGATATGTATAACTTGTAAGAAAACAAGAAATTACATTTTTTCCTTTGCCACGCGACAAAAGCCAAGAAAATTGAATACGCAAAAATGAGTTAATTTTTTAACAAACGAAACTGAATACAACAGAATATCCATCCTTTTACTGTAACGGATAACATTTAAGAAAAACCAGAAAGTAAAGGTGAAAAACACATGTAAAAACCAATTTAAAAGAAGAAATCAGATAATTTTTTCGCCGTCCAACGAAATAATTCATGGCTGGGAGAGAAAGATGAAAGTTGTACATCAATAAGATGACAAAACAAGCCAATTATTTTGAGGTAAATCATTTTCAAGTTCTGTGTAAATTTAGTGCTCACTTAGTGTTCCCACACGTTTGGAACAGTCAAATTCGCGTCTAACAATCACCACAGAGTCGAAGATTTCACAGTTTATTCGAAGCACATGGTTGTTACACAATAGTCAAGATGGCTGCCCTAGCCCTAGTCACTCTACCACGAGGGCATGTGCCCACGATACAACAAGGTAAAATTACTGTGGCAACTGCCAAAATTGGTGAAACATTAATTAGCAATTCATTCGTTTCTTAACATCCCTCTCCCGAATGCAAAGTATTCGCACAAAAATTTCTTCAACCTATGACGAAATCACTTAAAAAATGTCAATACTTTCATCACTGTCCAAATCATCAATTGTTCATGGAATTAAACGCAACAGTTCATAAAACAGCAACTTGTGTGCACATCGTCTGAGGAACTGGCATCCGCTTTAGTCATCATAGTTGCGTACTTGATAGTCCTCATTCCACAGGGTTGTCATCTGCATACTGGAGGGCGCACAAGCGGTGTACAGGGCGTAGAAACTCTTTGTTCTTTGACCTGACTCGAACAACTCTCGCTAGGCCATCATCGCCCAGAGACACCTCCATCACGCGACCGAGTGGCCATCACCACGGTTGGCCTTAGGTTCTGCAATTAGCACTATGTCTCCTTCTTTCAAATTGTGTCTTGGATGGAACCCCTTCCTCCTGACATTGAGGGTAGGAAGGAACTCTCTTCTCCTGCATTTCCAAAACTGGCCAATAAGTTGTTGCACACAACTTTCTCAAATGCTCTTACAGATCCCTGCAACCTTGACCTGGGTAAGGGAGCCATCATCTGGTTTGCTGTCTTAATTGAGAAATGACGTCGACATTGTGGACAAGCTTCAAGGATGTTTCGCACTACGCGTCTCCCCTTTATAATCCAGAAACGAGCCCGTAACTCCGTCAAGGTGTGGTCTACTCCAGAACCATGTCCAATCCTCTCATGGGTATCTGTAACAACAAGTTGGGTCGCAGCATGTCCCTTTGGCAGAAGAATTGGGTGTTTCGAGTTGTAGGACAGGTCATCTGCAAGGTGTAAGCGTCCATCCACCCGTAGTAAGCCCTCATGATCCTTCTTAGGGTTAAATCTTGATAGTGACCCTTCTTCTTCTCCCTTGGGAAAGGCTTCGTCCTGAGCTTGTATCAGAAGGTTTCAGCTTTCAGCATTTCGGCTGCTGTTAGTGTACAGGCATTTCTTCTTGACCCTTGTGGTAGTCTGCAATTGTCAGCAAAGTGTCGTACCCAGCCTGTCACGCGCACTAGATGCTTGAGACTGGAGAATTTGTTTGGGTCAATGATCACAATGGCACGGCCCCTGGAAATGTGTGCCCTGGTTGGTGTCCGTCTTTCACAGTGATCAGTCTTCTTATTGTTGTCTCGGGGAGCTGGAACCCCTGGCCAGGTTGATTGATCATCTTTAAGAAAGGCTGGTCCCTCCATCCAAACTTCACTCTCAGCCAAGACTACAGCAGAGAGCCCTCTCGTTGGCAGATCTGCTGGGTCAACCAGCAGAGAGCTCTCTCATTGGCAGGTCTGCTGGGTCGACCGTTTTCTTTTGTGAAACCCTTCTCTGTGTTGAAATGTCAAGCAATAAATATCAATTCAATGTACACCACAATTAGGTAAGTAGCTTATTTTGTTTTAAGGTTGAGGAAGGGGGAGAGGAAAGGACAGCAAAAAATTAAAGATATACCTGTAAAATTTTTCTGCATTCATTTTCATACCCTTTTAAAATATGTGACTATTATCTTTATTGTGTATTGCAGGTGAAGCAAGTTGTACTATTGTAATGTACGTATGCCAATATCCAAGATGAACACTGCAGTAACAACTATAGCATATAATATGAAAGTGATGGTGAGCAGCACCATTACCAGGGCTCGAAATAATTTCCGGAGAGTCTCCAGACACGATGACCGGCCAAATTCATTTTAGCTCGATCACATACCGTTTCTGGCTGGTCAAATTATATAAAATAAATAACTCTTAAAACAGGGGCCCATGAACCCAAACTGGTGTTATATATTTCCAAAAAAGTTGTTGCTTAGAGCTTATAGCACTTTAAAGCACTCATTGTCAACAACAAAAGTAAATTACAGCAGCAAAATGAAAATAAGCTTATGTGTATGAATAGGTACATTCTGGTGTGCGTATCACGGTATGTGAGATCTTGATCCTAAGACTCCACCAGTAATCCATGTTACTCCTCATTACCAGAGAACAAAAATTTGACATGTATTCATCGAGAAAAGCTTAGTAACCAGGCATTTTAACTTGGGTGTGCCGGAACCGGACGACACATCAAGTGTTTGAAAGAAATATGGTAAAATTGGAAAGTCTGGAAAGAGAAACAATTGGAAAAAAAATATATGAACCATAACCATCTATTTAATCCCTTTTTTTGCTGTCAGTACAATCAAAATGAAACAAAAAAATAATAATCAATCTATCTAATCACTTTGTATTTTGACAATAATTGCTGTGAAGCAATAGCGAAGCAGCAGCCCTATTTGTGACTGTCCCTGTGGGGCCTGAGCCTCAGCTTTGCGAATCAATGTCAATGACAAAAAATGTTACGAATTTTTTCTACTCAAGCTCATATAGCTCTGTTATTAATGCATTTGAAGCTTCGCCTATGTCTGCTTCTTCATTTCCACTGTTCTCCTCATCCTCTGCTGAACTCTATTCAGTTGAAGAGTTGTCAATTAAAGCCTTTGACTATTTGCAGCACCTTGGCTTTTGTACTTCCTCTGTGTTTTCTGATTTGGTCAGCGGTGAGCAGTTGATAGCCATGATTCAATGGCTGGAGTAGGATCGATATCTTGAAGCTCTGGGCCCTCTGACCGAATTGTGACTAGGTTATTAAGAGTGCTTTCGCTGAGTGTTGCCCTCGTTTCTTTCTTGACACAATTCATTAGAGAGAACAGCCTTTCCACTTTGGCAATGGAGATTGGGATGGCAAACAGAAGCTCGACCAAAATAAGCACCATGCTCCACTCCTTACTTTGACCTGAGCTGAAGATACATCTCCACACTCGAAGGTACGGTGTTTTCAAGGGCTCAAGGTACCGTTTTGTGTAATCAAGGAGATGATGCCACTGAACAGCATGGAATTTTAATTCATTTCATTTTCAAAACGATCAAATGTGACCGGTCAACATGACCGGCAAGACGATAGGTTGACTGGTCAAGTCCCAAATCAGTTCGGACATTGTCCGTTGACCTGCCGTTATTTCGAGCCCTGATTACTGATACTATATGTGTTTATATCAGCTGCCAGAAATGATATTACAGTACTTGAAGAAAGTGGCTTTAACACAAGTCTTAAGACTTCATGGATCTCAAGTAATCTGAGAATTACAGATAGATGTGGAGTACTCCTGCTTGCAAAAAGAATATGATGCTTTGAACCCTTTTGTTAGCTACCACTTGAACTGTTGAAACAGATTCGTTGCAAAAGAAATTGGTTACAGGCATATAAAATGTCCCTCCAAACTGCACATACAGTGTATAATTTATTACATAATTGGAAACACTTTGGAACTTCATTCCAGTAGGTTGCTTAAAGTCAAGAATGTCAACAAGTGAAATCCACCTGAACTCACTATATTACATCAAAACTTAACTCGGAAATGAACCTACATGTATAGGCTTGTACAGGAATAAAAAATACAATGTGACTTAAAATTAGCAGCTCCATATAACGTTCATATATTCATGAACTTATACCTGTACATGTAGAGTAATACCAATCCTTTATATTATGACTATTACTAGTAGTAACCACAGGTTAGAAAGTGCGGGCCTGAATGCACTTGAAGAGCTTTTGTTTAGATGTTGGTAATAGAGAAGATGGTAATGCGTGCCTTGTTTTGAAAGCGTGACAGAAAATTGGCGTTACTTTCGATTCTCACTAGTTAGCTAATTAAATATTCGATCAAGGAAGGAAGAAGGTGCCGGTCCCGGAGGAATGTTTATTTGCTCAAAATTGAGGCAAAATCTTTCAGAGATGCAAGACAGGACATTGTAAGGATACAGAGAGTAATTTGGGACCATTTGCTAGCTTTTAAGGGTGAAATTATCCAAAAGCAAGCTTCATTTTCGCTTCCGTTTCGAACACCGAATAATTCACGCGTTGTTTTAATATATGCTGTCTGTTCTGTTTTTTCTTTCGTTCTCTTTTCTACCCCGCCGAGGTAATTTTTCGTCTAAATCATGTAAGGAAAGCTTGGAATTAATGTTCTCATTCAAGGTTTAGCTCTGATGCAATAATTCTGTGATTTTTTTACGCAAACGTCGGCTTGTGTTGTTGTGGGCGACCGTGGCTACTTCGTTGAGTGAAGCAATGACGCGATCGAGTTGAAAAAAAAATTGTAATTATTACATTCTTGTTTTCTTCCATTTCGCTGAAATCTTAACATGATATGGCTGGATTGTTAAGAAATAGATAGTACTTTTGCCGGTGTGTGATAGCTATTAACCCTAAAGTGTTATCCCTTCGATGTCGGGGTTTGTGAAGAGATTTTTGTTCGGCCCGTTCTGCGTAATCAGAGATTTTATAAAAGGTCATTTCATTGACGATTCCATTTCGCTGAAATCTTAACATGATATGGCTGGATTGTTAAGAAATAGATGGTACTTTTGCCGATGTGTGATAGCTATTAACCCTAAATTGTTTATCCCTTCGAAGTCAGGGTTTGTGAAGAGATTTTTGTTCGGCCCGTTCTGCGTAATCAGAGATTTTGTAAAAGGTCATTTGAGAATTCAAACGAATATAAATTTACACATGTTTCAAGCTCAAGTTCTAGTGAACAAAACACATTTTTCACGAGCGCTGGGTTTTAATATTTTTCCGGCGAAGGTTTGAGCCGGAGTAACAGAAGCTTGGATCAACGTACTTTGATCTTCCATGTGACAGAGGTCTGCATCCGGTATCCAATGCGACAAACTGTTGTGATTGACACATTTTTCACATTCTGATCGTTCTTAGTGGTGGAACAAAATTTCAACATCCGGTTTCAGTGTCCCTGTTATAAACGTGGCGCGCACGCGTAATACGGAATCCGCTGGTCACTGTCAAGATTAGGGTTGCGGGCCTCTCTTGGGCCCGCAATTAAATAAAACGACTGAACCTCATCATAATGAACACTATTAATTAAATACAAATCTTGCAATGTTTATTTCAAGTGTAAGTTACCCTAACTGTTCCAGCTTATACCTGTTAAATTTTCATTAAACTCTTAAAATGGTTCTTATCTTGCTGTACTTCTAGTACATGTGTGTCGTGCTGTTGTAAACGTAAGATTATGTTACTTATACCTCTGCAAATTGTAGAATCTGCATGTATAGGAAACTTTTGGCTAAAATGTCTCCTTTTAGTTTGTATGTGCTACTGTACATTATGGTAGTCAGAATTTCAGTGGACTTCAAAAAAAAGAAAATGTTCCTAATAGAAGCAGTGTTCATCTTGATTTATTGTTATGCTCTGTTGAAGTTTATTTCAAATATGTAATACATAATTATTTATTTTAAAATGATTTTATCAGAGAACGAATTCAGCCACCTAAAGGGTGTTGTAAAGAGTAGGGTGTGGAGTTTGCGGTGTTTTGGTCTGGTCTTGGTTTAATGTTCTGAATTTGATGGGTTGGTGCTTTAATAAGGGGTGTATAGCCTTTTTGTGCCTTTCTTCCTGGACTGTTCTGTCCAGAAAATCAATAACCAACAATTTTTTTCTGCATCACATTTGACCATGCAAAAGATTTTTATTTCTCTGTATTTCACTCTTCTTTTTACTCGGCTACGTTTTGTACATTTACACAATAGGCCATTTCCAAGTTGCATTTTTCCTCTGTGTCAAAACAAGTCTTAATGCGAAACCATTCACAAGTTAAGTAGAACAACCTATAGAGTAGAGTAGAGTAGAGTTGAGATGAGTAGAGTTGAGTAGAAGAACCTCTAGTAGACCATCGTAGAAGAGAGTAGAGTTAAGTACACTAGAGTAGAGTAGCTAGCGTGGTATAGTTGTTAGAGTTGAGTGGAGCAGATTTCTCTTGAGTAGATTTACATAGTACAATACTGAACTGTAAGTTTTGTTCCACTCAGATGTACAAGAAGCTGTAGAGGTCGTAGAGAAGCCCAAAAACTCTACGCTTTTTGTCGATCATATTTTGTGCCAGGTATATTCATATGATTTGCCGCTACAGATTCATTTCACGATAATCAAACTCATTTTTAGATGAACGGTTTCACACGAAGACTTTTTTTGAAACAGAGGCACAAGGATACATTCATCCATGAGCTGCTCACAGGAGCCTTTGATCTATGGAATTATTACTTGCTTACGAAATTTCACGCATGGTACGGCGAAAACAAAATAATTATTTTGTGGGAATGTGATGTGAATGTGTTTATAAAAGTGAGAAATCTCACTCCACTTTTCAGTCAGCAACGGATACAAATCTTCTGTTACTCTGCTTAATTTTTGCAGCGCTTGTAGTACAGGATTCTTTGATTTTGATAATCTTTCTCCTCAGTTGCAAGCCACAAGGCACATGATATCAAGCAGACAAGTCCACGCACATACCCAATGTGAACAATAACACATTGAGAGATCCATTGAAGAACAACCCCCAAGATCACAATTATTGATCCTCATTTGCAATTTTAGAATTAATTTTTCTGAAGTTATGACCAATTCTTGGCTGTTTTTGTTCTACCATTTACCTGGAAAATTTGTAAAACATGCATAGAATTGATGTTCACAAAATGCCTACCTAGCTGTGACATGTGAGTTCCATGTGTTATGGCCTTTGTTCTATAAAGAGCTGGTGTGGTTCACATACAAATTTCCTGAATTTTCACAATAGATTTTCACCAATCAGTTTGATGGTCGAGGTTTCTAATGCTGTTATCAGGAAAACTCCTGGCATTCTTGGGTAAAAACGGATTTAGACCAATGCTGCATTTTAATGACTTAAGCCAATTATATGTGGTTGAAAAGAAATTCTGCAAATTCCATTGCCGTTTGTGCTGTTGCTCTTAGCTGGAGCATTACTTAATAATACTTATCAGGTGTAAAACTATTAATTGAAAACTAAATAACTGTACTAATGTTTTGGACAGTCTTCAAATTGAGTCCCATTATTGGTTAACACATCAACTCCCAGACCTTTTTGCCAAGAGATTTTCAGCCTGTAGAAGAAATTACCAGTAGAAATTACAAGTAGCTCCAATTAACTGAAAAAGGCATTTGTAACATGAGAGTATGCCTTTCTCTTCAGTAGCACCATGTTTTACAACATTTTGCTTGGGCATGCACAGAAATCAAAATTTTGAGATGAGCCACTCAGCCGATCACTCTGATCTGGGTATCATCGGAAAGATCTTTGCCTCCTGCAGAACTTGAGTACAGATGATGTTAATTGTGGTCAAAGGTGATGATATCAGAAGAGAAAAAAGGCCAACGCTTGTCGTGACTGGTTACACCCAGCACAGGAGTCACTGTGTTAATATAACTCACTTACGCTTAAGCTACTATTTTGTGACATGGATTTTTGAGTTATTTTTTTGTAAAAAAAAATACCTCTTAGTCGGCGCGTCAAGTATGTTGTGGACGGGTCAATGGATCAATGAGTGAGTGAGTGAGTAAGTGAGTGAGAGATGTATGTATGTCACACCAATCAGATCGGGTCTACTATAAACAGCCAATCAAATTTCTTGTTTTAAAGGTAAATGGTATATGAGAGGATTTGATCCCGATACAGTTCAGAACGGCCATATTTATTCTTCTATAAAAGAGGAGGAAGTATTCATATATTGGGTTTACTTCGGCAAATTCGGTGGGTTAGGTTGAGGATTTTAGTTATGGACGAGATGAGCCTTGAGGTTTGAAACAGTGCGTGAGCTAGTTGTATGCAAATGAACGAGATGTTATTTTTAGTGACAAAGGTAACTTGATATTTTTGTTTTTCACAAGGAGTAAATTCAATTAGACGTCACGCATCGTTGCTTCTAGTTCTTAGTTTTTAGGGGAGACAAGACTATTTTGATTTGAAAGAGTTCGAACGTTTACAATAGGTACAGGTAACGATTGTTTTGTTCTTGTTGCATGCAAATATAGACAGATATTTTTATTTTTTAGTTACAAACAGTAATTTGACACTTTTGTTTTTCACAAGGGAGTAAATTCAATTAGAGCTAACCAATCGTCAGCACCTGTTCCCACGAGATGCTTGCTATTTTAGTTACAAATGGTAACTTGACACTTTTGTTTTTCGTGTCAGAGAAAATCGTTCGCACGAGATGTTTGCTATTTTTAGTTATAAGTGGTAACTTGACACTTCTATTTTTGCTATGGGAATAAATTGTTTCCAGGATATTAAACAAAATAGAAGCTTTCATTTCTAAACTGTTTTTATGTCTCTGCAGTAGCAGTTTATAGCTTTATTTGATGATATTCATTTCAGTTCGATATTTCTTGAAGACTGCGTGGCGTCAAGTTAAAGTGCAAAATCAGACTTTCTTTGTATCAGAAAGTTTTTTTTCTTTCTTTCTTTCTATTTTCGGTGAAGTAGTGTTGTTTTGTAAAAAGGGTAAACTTACGACTCGTATAAAATTCGAAAAGTTCTCTTAACGGCTTGAGTATTTTTGAGCAAAAATTCCTCTTGGGGTTGAAAGGGCTATGAGATCGGTGAGTGATGGTGAGTTATGCATGTGCGCATGTCACACCAATCACAGTGTGGGTTGTAACAAAAAACGAATCAAATTGCCTGTTAGAAAATAAGATCATATCTATAGTAATTTGGAGACGTGTCAGGTTACTGTAGTTTGTTTAGTAAAACATTTTACATGTCATGGATTCAGAATTCTGCTATCTCTGAAACCTTTCAGTTCACAAAAAAATAACTCTTGCACGCCTTGCGTGCCTATGTTTTAATAACTACATATGTCTTAACAGATATCAACAACTATCAGCATCTTACAAATTTATGTGGTCATGTTTTTTGATAGACAGTCAGACATAATATTATGGTGTTACAAAATATTGCTAACTTTATTATTATTGTGTTCTGGCTCTTTTCTCAGCGCTCAGAGGTTTCCTGTCAAACAGTTTACTTACCATCACTAGCAGGAGAAGTATGTGACATGAATCTCGATACAGGTAAAACATTAACTCACAAACTGGGTATTTAAGGAGATTACAGGCATAGCAGGGGATAAGATTATTGAATTATTTCTTTGTAAAAACTACCTCTTAGTCAATGGGTCTGGGTTATGTTATGAGTGGGTCAATGGTTGAGTGCGTGAGTGAATGAGTGAGTGAGAGATGTATGTCTGTCACCAATCAGATTGGGGCTACTATGGTGTATAAACAACCAGTCAAATTGCTGTTGTAAAGGTGAATCATGTATGTGAAGATTTCATCCTGATTTTAGATTGGCCATCTTTGTTTTTCTGTAAACAGAAACAGGTTTTGTTGTACTGGCCTTATTTTGACAGGTGGGTGAATACAGTTTTGACATGCGCTCTTGCTAATATGATTCAGCGCATGCACAAGGGATTACAAAATGAACATGCTGTTGATACGGCAATCATTTTATTTGCTCAATGCCTGCTCTATCTTTGCTGCTTGGCTCTAAGGCTTCACTGCTCTATCTTTGCTATTTCTCTTTGTAATTGAATGCAGTGTGTTGATCATTTTAGTCCGTTATTGCAAAGGTATGTTAGCAATTCTTGAATTTGTCTTTGTTATCGAAAGAAGCCAGTTAAATGCAGCACATGGGCAATTACTCAGAAAGTTGAGATTGAGTGCTTTTGCAGAAGCTTGCCGATTTTAAATGATCCAGTTGTTAGAATTTCAAGAAATTTGGCAAAGAAAATAGTTCAGAAACCACAGAAACGATCTATCACAAAAAATCTGAATTTTGAGAGAGGGAATTTTTAATAATACAGGACATGTGGTAAAAAGGATTTGCAACAAAGCAGAAAACCCTTCTCTGTCAAAAATTTATTAGACCATCATTGACAGAAGAGATTTTATGTGAATTTGTAGTGGGCAAATGATGAAAAAAATTTAACGACTAAATTTTTTTAAATAAATAAAAACCATTTTTAAGCCCTATTTTTAACCAGCCATTTTGCTGCCCTGTTGCCATGGCAACAACATACACCTTAGCCAAAATGCGAGAATAAACCCTTTTGTGGTTGACCTTGACTCTTGCAAAAGTTGGGCGCCCAAACAAGAAGAATTAAAAAAATAATGGTGAATTAGGCAGGCAGTTGAAAATTGTGTTCAGTCACCGTAAGTGTTTTTAATACCTTTCAACTCAAAAATAGAAAAAAATATGAAGTAATTATTTGCTTGATGCCTCTGCATAAAGTGGCTGTTCTTGCAAAATGAGTGGCTTCCAAATTGGAAGCAACATGATAATAGATATAAAGACAGTATTTAAGGTGGCTCAATTGGATATTTTGAGTGATACTTTTCAACTTTGAGAGACTAGAGCATCGCCATTACCAATCCAACAGAAAATCAAATGTTACTGTTGTGCTAGAGAAAGGTGACAGTTCCAAGTGGGATACATTTCACCAGGATCTGAGTTACCATAGCAACAAAATGAGGCCATACTCTTATTTTACATAAGACCAAATGACTTGCCATCAGGGATAATTTTGGAATATGACAGCATATCTCTGACTTGTATAGTACCCACCCTTAATTCCCTGATGCTTTTTGGAAACCATATGTGCAGTAACCACAGGCGCAAGATCAGGTTTCAAGACATTGTTGATTTACATTTGAATAAATGAAGGGCCAAAATATTAAAAAAGTATTGACAAAAGAACTCAATGTGATATTAAAATACTAAAAAAAAAGAATTCAGAAGAAAACGTTTTGAGATACATTTGGTTACAGAAATGAGTGATATGACATGATGTTTCAAAGTCATCATTTTCAAGTGATAAATGTAACGGTCAGTTCAAGTTTAAAATTAAATGGTTGTTTACAACGTCAGCCAACAAATTAGTGCGCACGCGTTAAAATGTTCTAAACAAAATGCTTTTGCACAAATTAAGTCAGATTGTGTGTTCAACTTTGGTTTCCTCTCACGGATGAAAAGCATTTTGTGGATTAGACAATCAAGCTACACTACTTGTCATCTCAATCAGTGAATTGAAGAACATAGAGCTTCTGCTGTTGGTGCCATGGAATTTCAAATCCCGAGCTTCTGAAGCAGTTCTCTGTTTTATAGAAATGCCAGGGAAAGCTTGATTGTCTAATCCGCGAAATGCTTTTCATCCGTGAAAGGAAACCAAAGTTGAACACACAATCAGACTCAATTCACGCAAAAGTATTTGTTTACAACATTTAAACGCGCGCGCACTAATTCGTTGGCTGACGTTGTAAAGCAACCACTTAATTTTAAACTTGAACTGACTGTTACATTTATCACTTGAAAATGAAGTCAAGATGACTTCGAAATGTTGTGTCATATCACTCATTTTTGTAATCAAATGTAAAAAAGTATTAACAAAAGAACTCAACCTGATATGTAAAACAGATGCAATACTGCTCAGAAGAAACCTAACAAGGAATGTGAACGCGAATGGGTACACAAAAGATACAGAACTGGTACAAGAACCCAAACGTGTACAGAACAGATACTGAATGGACATCGAACAGATCACAAAAAAGCAAAAAAAGCATTCTCTAGAACACAGACAATGAGAACGTGTTTTTTTAAAACGTGTGCTGGTAAGTTACTTTATCAGAGTGCTTACCAGGGATTTGAAAATGATACAAATTTAAATACCTGTTCGTCCTTTTTTTGTCTGGTCCGAACCATCTTATGTCATTTTTATTTCTTTTACATGCACAAAGTAAGGATCTTCCCAGTGTCATCTTATCCATTTCGTGTTTGTAGCGGCCATTTTGTAATTGTCAACAAGCCCAATTTATGTAAATATAAGGAAATGGACTGACAAGTTCAGTTAGACTGGGATTCAAAGGTTTCCACGTGAGAGGAATCGAAACAAAACCTTGATGTTTTGGTTGGCCTTTATTATGGTGCTGTTCACCAACTTTGCGAAACGATAGGCGTGGGTAACGTTCAATCTTTGCTTAGCATTTGCCTGTTAAAATAATATAACTTAAAGTATCACAAAATTTTGAGTATTGTACTCACTTTGGCTGGTTGGCAGTAGTTTGAACCGCTCCTGTTCTCCAGCCAAGTTTTTGCTGCATTCGCCAAACAGTGTTTTTTGGTGATACTTCAATGTTAAATCTCAATTTAAGTATTTGTGTAGCTACAAGAGTTGAAAGTTCGTCTTTTGTTTGCATTTCTTCATTGATGGTGCTGACAGTGCTTGGCAAGCTCATTACTTCTTTTCCTTAGTTAATCGCACAGACTACTGGTCACTTTGAATCATCTTGGAAAATGATTCCTTAACTGGCCTTGAAGTTACAATACAATCCTCTTCAGTATCTTTCAAGTACCTGGACTCACATTTTCACCATGAAAATGTAAGTTTATTGTTTGCATTCTTGCACAATCACATAAGGCGACAGTTTTAACCAAGTGTTGCTAATTCCTTGGAAGCATTCTTGAAAATCAGTTCTCAGAACCTTGTTCTTCTAAATGTGTTTCAAGAATGCTTACTAATGGAGCACTGACAGAATTGGAACAGAACGGAACAGAATGGATAGAGAATGGATATGGAATGGGTACAGAACATATACTGAATGGATAGAAAGCAGGAACTGGAATATGTGTGGAACAGTAACATACTGCGCATTCTGTCAAGTGTTCCCTGTCGGGTTTCTTCTGATTGGCACTGTAAACTTATTGGTAAACAGTTTCTAAATAAACTTTCTGGTTTCTGTGTGCATTTACTCTCAGAATCACTATTTTCATTTGGAGAAGTTTTGGTTATTGCTCGGTTTCGTCTTTACATTATGTTTTTACATGAAAAAAGTAATTAAGTAGTTTCAAATTAAGCAAAGCTTAGCTTGTGTCGATCATCATTCACTGGGAAATTCAAAGGTTTGCTCTTTGAGCACTTTGATTTGAATGCTACATTTACATGTGTGTTAGCCTTTTACTTGATCGTAACAGGTAAATACATCTGTTTGAATAACCCTCGTAGCTGCTTCCCACTGTAGCTGATAATAAGAAAAAGGAAACATACTTCAGTTTTATAAACTTGAATTTTAAACTTCTGAATACTTTGCTCTCTTTTTCTTTCAATACAATGTATCTTTTAAAATCAAATTGATGTGATGCCGTATGTAAATCTTTTGGCAGATGAAATGCAAATACTGTAAACACTGGTGAATAAGTTGCACCTTTTAAAATTTTTCTTAAAAATCGGGGATGTGGCTTATCTGCAAGAACATCTGGACAACATGCCATACATTTGCATAAAGTAGCACTTTCCATCAAAAAATTAAAAATAGGTAAAGCAAACTAATAAGAACTTCAGTAAACCAATAATATCAAAGTTGCATTGATCATTGCCTTTACAAGTTTGGTGGTTCTTAAAAGAGTTGCTTTTGTTCATAATGAGAAGCTTAAATTTCTTGCTGCTAAACTGCATCAAACCGTCATTAAGAAATTTTTAAGCCATTCTAGTTCATTCTAGAGCAGCTAAACATCAAGTGGCTGGGAATCTCCATTCTAGCGTGAAGCTGTTTACATTCAAAACTACTCGTGTCCTGTGCTCCATATCATCTCCTGGTGAAATGCCTGACTACTAAGCTATGAAGAAAGGAATGCATTTGTGTTCTTTTTGTATGCAAAATTCTATTGAAAAACTGACAGGGATGAAAAAATTACTGGTTTAAAAATACAAGAGAAAGATCAAACATAAGTTAAAAATGGTAGTCATTATGACCAGACTATTGCAGAACTCCAATCATAAGCAAGGGTTTCAGTTTGAAGTATTCTCTTTTTGCAATGATATGTTTGAACTTTGTGATCAAGAGTTTGTCTGTTTACATTCAATAAATCAAGAAATGTACATGTAAAGAACCTTTCTCAAGCTCCACTCATGAACTATTTGCTGTAGCAAAAACAGCAAGATCATTTTGTTTGGTCCAAAGGGATGTACAGACTAGTGTAATGCTTATAGCCAGCTCTCAGTTGGTGTAAGAAAGTCAGAAAGTTCATTCTGATTGGTTTGTTTGTTCTCAAGAACAATAGAATTATAGGAGACCCAAAGAGTGTTCAGGGAGGGTAGGAAAGGCAATTGTTCCCAAGTGCTTTTCTCGTGCGGTTACAGGCAGCACAGGAAATTGGAGGGTTTTTTCGCACCAGCAGTTATGGTGGCACAGGTGGCAATGCACTAATTATTGTAATCAGGAGCTCTGCTTTAGGCTTGGCTATATTATTTCTACACCTTTTATTTTTTTTTACTATCATAGGGTGATGCCCAGAAATAGCAGCCAAAGAATTACAATGAAAAATTGTAACAAAAATGTTATGAAATAAGTGAAATGTCTAGATTTGCACCCTTGCTAAGCTTATGCTGGTCATGCCAGCTACCAGCATCATCACCGAGTGCTCCTCCACCTTAAAGCAGGTCAAGACTTTCCTGTGCTCTACCAGGGGAAAGGCCAGGCTCAACCACCTCATGCTTCTGCATGTCCACAAGGAATTAGCAGATGGTATTGACATGGTGGAGGTAGCCAATTTGGGGGAAAACTAGTGGTGCAAGCGCTTGTTTGGAAAGTTATTGTAAAACAACATGCTAATGATGTCTGCATTTGCCCCTGAGGCAACTCAGACGGGTGAATGGCTGTCTCTCTCACAGGTAAAAAACTTGGTTGAGAGACAGTCAGCTTTGGTTTTTTTGTAATTGATGTTGCAAGTGTTTTACTTTCTTCAATCTGCATTGCTTTGCTGGGACAGTGTAAGAAGCAATTGTTGATATGCGTAAATTACAAATAGCTATATCGAAGAATGCTGGAAATAGCATTTCTGAACCTCAGGATTTCAAAATTTTCTGGGGGGGAGGGCAGACCCCCTAGCAGCTTGTGCATTCAGTGCTCAATTCTGTGCCCCCACTTTTTCCCTCTTGCTGTGGCATTGGCTCTACAAGACTGTATTGTGAAATTTAACATACTGATTTTTGCAAGGATGATAGCAAAATAGACTGTGAAACTGTAGCTGTACTAATGTACTAAGGCAGTTAAGTAAAGTAAGTAAAATATGCAGTTGTACTAACTTGCTGATCCAGTCTTTAAACTGTTTGTTTTCCATTTATCCCGTTTTCTTTTTCCCTTTAACACTTCACTTCTTAATCGCAGTTGAAGGGGTGAGCGCAAAACCATGCTAAGTGACGATCTTAAGTGTTTTTTTTTTCTTCAAAAGTGCCTGAAATTTTGCATGCCGTTTTCAATTGAACAGAAAAGCAACACCCCAAATTTTTTTTCACTGGTTTGATCTTCGTTTTCGAGATATTATGTATGCAAACAACCCTCAGTTTTCCAAGCGGCATCTTTTGGAGATCTATTGTTAACTGAAAACAAAAGAAACCTTTTGTTTTGCTGAAGGATGAAGTCACTATAATAAAATAATATCCCACTACTGCTTCGTTAGCACAAGTTGATAAGCCGCTGAATAGGCCAGATTGAAGTTTGTTTTGCAGTGACACCGGCTCGATACCAGGTCGGTAATTTTTTTTTTTCGTTCTGTTCCTTTACTTCTTTTAAAAATCAAGATATCTATTTAAGAACTGCATATGGAGTGAAGTCTGGAAAGAGATTTTTTGCAGAGGTTATTGTGACGAAACACAACACATGAATTTCGATCGATCTTCAAAGCAAATGCCATTTGACAGAAAAGAGATGCGATTCATTACAGCTCTTTCGACTAATATCTTAAGCATTGTTTTTTAAGTACCTTGTAGCCTGCCTGGTGGTTGATAGGCATCATAAAGCCTTGATAGACCCGTAAGTCACCAACACGTTTTAAAGAATGTGTTCATCTGCAACTTCCAACGCAACTGCTACAAAAGCAGGTTATTGGCGTTCGAATACAGGTCGATCCTGGCAGCAAAGTCCAAAAGCAGTTCTTGCCCAAGAAAAAAAAACCCTGTCATGAGTTGTGGCCCATTTGCCAAGCGTTGCTAGCATCGAAGTTTGGAAAGTGAGAACTGCTTTTAGACTTATAAAATTTGTCTTCTATCATCCGCCATGTTTACCCGCACACTAGGTGTAAAGGGACCTTCCCGGCATGCATTTCGATCACGTTCGGCAGGACAAGACAAGACAAGACAAGACTTATGAAGCGTGTTTTGTCCTTTTTTATTCCAACATAATAATGACCAACAAGAAGAAATCAATTGAAACATAGATCTGTGATCCAGGGTGCGTTGATTTTACTTCAAATCGGCATAATTTGTAGTGTTTAAACTTCTGGGATGAGGGACCATGCAGATGTAAGGAGACCTGTATGTTGCACAGAACGGTTAATCTGATTGTTAATCTGCCAGCCCTACATTTTTGAGCTTATACTGTACATTGCAGGCAGTTAACATTTTGTTGTTTTCTAAGTGAAATAGAGATCCTTGCTCTAGCACTTTAAAGTGAAATCAACATTTTAACCTATTTAGGCCCGAAATCGCCGTTTTTGAGCTTTCGCGCTGCGTGCAACAAACATTTTGCCTTTTTAAGTGAAATCAACATCTTTGCTGTCACGCGTTACCGTGAAAATCAACATTTTAACCTATCTAGGCCTAAAATCGCCATTTTTGAGATTATGGGCTGCGTGAAACGAACATTTCTCTCTTATGTGAAATCAACATCTTTGCTGTCACGCATTAATGTGAAATTAACGTTTTAGTCTTTCCTGTAAAACCGTGAACACCAGAGAAAATTTCTGGAATGTTTATTGTTTCGCGACCAATCAGAAGCAAGATGAAACCGCAAAAGATAACCGCCAAACCGCTGCATGCATTAGTCACAACTTGATGCAAAAAACAATGAGCTGGCTTTTTCTTCTAATGAACTTGCTTTTCTTCCACGACTTACCTTCAAAAACCAAACTACCGAATTTGGAATAGACCAAGAAGTGAGTGTAAATTGTCAAGATTTACAACGGTACAAGTTTTCGGATGAATGCTTCCCTGCTACAAAAAAATAAGGATCGAAAATCACCAATCACAGCCAACTAGCATGACCTTTTGAACTGCATGTGAAGTACACCGGTCAGCCCCGCTTCTGATTGGTTTGTTATTTTTTGCTCTCAGACACGCTGTCTAGCCTTGTCTGATCCTATTTACTTGATTCAAAATCGCTTTCCCGTAATATGGCACTAAACATACCATTCATATCTATTCTTTGCATATAAATAAGCAAAAATACAAAAAGAACAATTTCAGTATTTGATAACGGTAAAATTGAAGATTTGTCGTGGAATAAAAAGCCAGCTCATTGTTTTGAATCAAGTCATGACTAATCCATGCTGCGGTTTGGGGGTTATCTTTTGTGGTTACATCTCGCATTTGATTGGTCACGAAACAATAAACATTCCAGAAATTTTTTCTGGTGTTCACAGTTTTACGGGAAAGACTGTGACCTATCTAGGCCTGAAATCGCCGTTTTTGAGCTTATGCGCTGTGTGAAACAAACATTTTGCTCTTTTCAAGTGAAATCAACATCTTTGCTGTCACGCGTTACCGTGAAATCAACATTTTAACCTATCTCGGCCTAAAATCGCCGTTTTGGAGCTTACGTGTTTCCTGAGACGGACATATTGTTTTAAGTGAAATCAACATTCTTGCTGTCACGCGTTACTGTGAAATCAACATTTTCACCTCTCTAGGCCTGAAATCGCCGTTTTTGAGCTTACGCACTGTGTGTAGCGAACATTTTGCCTGTTTTTAAGTGAAATCAACATCCTTGCTATCATGCGTTACCGTGAAATCAATAGTTAACCTATCTAGGCCTGAAATCGCCGTTTTTGAGCTTACGCGCTGCGTGAGACAAACATTTTGCTCTTTGTTAAGTGAAATCAACATCTTTGCTGTCATGCATTACCGTGAAATCAACATTTTAACCTATCTGGGCCTGAAATCGCCCTTTTTGAGCTTACATACAAACATTTTGCTCTTTTTTAAGTGAAATCAACATCTTTGCTGTCACGTGTTACCATGAAATCAACATTTTAAACTATCTAGGCCTGAAATCGACGTTTTTGAGCTGCGTGAAACAAACATTTTGCTCTTTTTAAGTGGCCATGCAGATGTATAGAGACCTGTACGCTGCACAGGAGGGTGAACCTGTTAATCTGTCAGCCCAACATTTTTGAGCTTATACATTGCAGGCAGTTAGCCTAGTTAGGCCTGAAATCGACATTTTTGAGTTCACACACTGTGTGAAATGAACATTTTGCTCTATTTTTAAGTGAAATCAACATCTTTGCTGTCACACGTTAACGTGAAATCAACATTTTTAACCTATTTAGGCCTAAAATCAACGTTTTTGAGCTGATGTGCTGCATGCAGCGAACAGTTTGCTTGTTTTCCAGTGAAATCAAGATTGTTGCTGTCACACTTTAACATGAAATTACATAAAGTTAACATTTGGCTGTAAGTTGATTGAAATTAACGTCTTTACAGTCACACGAAATAAGTAATTTTAACGGTTTTCGGCTGAAATCAACATTTTTGTAAGGTTACACGTTGCAAAAGATCAATATTTTGCTGAATTTTAAGTGAAATTACTCTCTTTACGGTCACATGCTGACGTGACAACAAATGCAGGTTTTTTTTTTGCATACGTAATATTTTGAAAACGAAGCAAACTTCAGCAAGAAAACATACAGAACATTGTTTAACGCACCTAAACAAAACTGCATGCAAAATTTGGAGCGTTTTTGACAAAGTTCACTTTTGAGTAAAATACCTAATGCCCTTTTTCCACCCAAGCCTTCAATTATCTTGGAGAGCCAATTAAAGCTGGATAAATAAAAAATCTCAGTATGTATAAAATAAACAAATTACAGCATGGAAAGCGCTTTGTACAGGATTGTCACACTCATTGGTTTTGTATCAGAAATCTCACTCGTTCGCTGTGCTCACTCGTTCGATTTCAGATACTTCACCAACATGTGTGAAAATCCTGTATGTGTGCGCTTTCCATGAAGTAATCTCTATTTAGTTAAAACTTGACCCTTCATAATATTTACAGCTTTCTACTTGCATTAATTGTTTTAGGAGCCATTTGCAACCTTGTAAGTCAGGTCATCATGGAGAGACTAAACCAGTCACATTTTCATCAAGATGGAGTGAGTGTCAGTCCAACTCTTACCATTGCTGAAGAAACCTCACAAATGGCTATTGATGATGCCTCGTCAGACTGCAGGTTATTGGAGTGTAGCAGTTCACTGACAGAGCAAAAAACTGATTCTTTAGCTTTAGAATGTTCCAGTGTTGGCATATCTTGTGTAGAGACACCCATCATGTTGCAAACAAGGCAGCTGAAGTATTTGGTTCTTAGTTATAGTCGCTCACTGAATGAAGATAAAAATCATCCAAAGGTAAAATCTTTTGCATGTAGATAAGACAAAGTTAACTGAGACTTCAGGTTAGCATTGTGGATGATAGTTAATTCTCATTATGATACGTATTGATACATTTGCACCTTTTGGATCATATGTTCATTATCTATAGGCAGATAGTCAATGATGGACATAGAAGTAATAGCAAGTGTCATTGCATATCGGTGAATAGACTGTTCACAGTCCCCTATCTCTCCGTGAGATCGTAGATGTCGATCGTTGAGTTCAATGGGCAGTCATCTTGGTCTCTTGATATGAGTGAAACTGGGAGAGTACAATATCCCTGTGGGTAGGGGTATTGGAGTTAATAGTGTGGGGGTGAGAGTGAGGAAAAAATAGGGAAACTGACAGCTTTACCCTGTCTCATGTTCACGGGTTAGTTGCTCCAGCAATGGGAACACCTGATTGGTTGGAGGGACAATAGAATTCATCAGAGCATAGCAGAGCATTGACAACTTGAGTGACAGAAAGTGATATTCATCACCGACTAAAAGTTTAAAATTAACGCCACAAAGATGTCACACATCTGAACTTGCGGGCTTTGCCGCTTTTTTTTTTTTTCGAGAAGAGTTCTTTCATCCTGCATTCATTCAACTTTACTTTAGTTAATAACCGCATTGAATCAATTTCATGAGCAGTGTTCACTTGAAGACCTTGAGTATGTTTCAAAATTCACAACTGCACAGCAACACATAATTGATATCATATTTCTGTGATTCGACAGGTTTTTGTTAATTGATTTGATTAGCAGAGGTGCCAAAATTCAGCTACACCCCTTGAACACAAGAAAGAGTGAAGCTGTTACAGTCTTCCTATATTTTTGGCCCGCTGTTTCCTCCACCACCCCTACTCAAGGGCATTTAGTACTCTCCCCAGTTTTGCTTACATCAAGACACCAAGATGGTGACCTGTCAAATTCAACAATTGACATCTACGATCTCACAGAAAAATAGGGGACTGTGATCAGTCTAGTCAGTGAATTGCATTGACTCATTGCTGAGCATTTCCCATGAAGTACGGCTGTACAAGTATCACTCAACCAATAGGCATGCACTCAAGAATCAGCCACCAATCGCTTTGTACTTCTTTTCATGTATTTACATGTAAAATGGTGGCATGTTACCATGGTTACCAATTGGTCTGTTGTAGTAGTTTTTATTCAGCCCTACAAAAAATAGAAGCGAGAGACAAATGTATAAATCAATCTGAAAACAAGAAATCAAATAATTTCTTTGCTGCATTACAAAGTATTACAGGGCTGTGAAAGCAATCTGATGAAAGTTGAAAATCCAAAAGAGGACAAAATAAGCCAATTATTAATTTTGAGATCAATGGTATTTCAACTGTCTTGAATTAGTGGCCACTCAGTTCTTTTCTCGGCAGTCCTGTAGTACCAATAAGACTCCAAAAAATATGTTTCAACCAACTGAATATTAAACTAAACTACGTATACCTGTCGATAAAGTGCCAGCGAGCAAATAATTTGTGGTATAATAAGTGGTTTATTAATGTAGCATGATGGATTTTTGGTTCTCTTCTGTTGCAAACATTACCGAGGGAAATTTTTTTGAGTGAGATCTTGTAGTTCTTTTGGAACTTGAGCTGGTATTATTCTGTTCTGAGATGAAACCTTTTTAACTCATTCATTGCGAAGCAATGGATGAGTTTTTGCAGAGAGGGGAAAACGGCGTTAGCAGAAATCTGCGTAGACGGATGTGACGTCGTTAGCAAAAATAGCGGAAGTGACGTAACAAATTGGTTGGATTTGCGCAACCGCTGACCACGTAGTCAACCTGCCTTGAATAGCAAATATGACAAGCCTAATTAATGCACTTTCTGGATGATTGCAAAACACCGCGAGAGAATTTGTGTAATAAATGTAGGCATTCAGTGAATAAAATGACACCAAAACATATCTGTAGATATATATTTAAATATTTAATTTTTCTCCGAAAATGAGCCCGCGTACCTGCCCTTCCCTCCATTTCGTGTTACGTGCCCAAGAGGGCAGCCATATTTTAGGAATGTTGTCCACGCCAGATGGGATGTAAACTGTATTAGTTGATACATGGAGTGAACTTGGTTAAAAATGTCGAAAAATTTTAGAATTTGTGGAGCCCAAACTGGTTTTGAGATATTCGTCGGATTCGTCGGCCTCCATTACGGTCATTACGGGCTCAATGAGTCTTCTCAGCTCATTGAAGGCAGCCATTGTGGATTTTGACTTCAATCGTTTGTGATTTCTGGTGAGTAAATATTGCTTTCTTTAACTGTTTAAATTTGCTTTAAGCAAAACATACAGCCCATACGTCAAATCGAAATGACCCAGAACTAAACTAAAGTCCGTTTCAGATTAAGAGTCCATAAATATTATATTCGCCAGGGTCACGATTGCTGCGTGACAATTGCTATAAAGCTCCATTCACTAATAAGCTTATTTACAGCGTTAAGAAATTGCTAGTTCCACTGAATTGCCAGATGGCTGACTACTATTGCTTTATAATAATGGCCCTAAGTCGAATAATAATATTATCAGTAACAGATGATATCCTGAAATGCATAAAGCTAAGTGGAATGGAATCTGTACTTCGTTGCTGATTATCGTCGCTCGTGTGTTACACGCGTAGACCCAGATCGATCAGGCAAAACAATACATCAAGTTTAATGAATCTAACCATGATACCAAAACTGACAATCTTAAAAGCTGTGTAACACTTGGTGACTATTGTAGTCACCCAAATGGGATTGAAATGCAGGTAAATAATCTATTCAATATCTCATGATCAGGTTATTGAAATCAGAGTGGATCAGAGTTGATATCTGCAGTGTGTTTGCTTTCACTCAAGACTCTTGTCCTGCTAGGCCCGGGTTTACTAAAAAGGGATGTGATCTATTTCTGGTATCTTCCAAATTATTTTTATTTATATCTTCATCTTTTTTATCTATTTAATTTCAGGGGCAGCAGTTAATGCTACATCTACTGGATTATTTCTGGCTAACCATAATAGTTATTTAATAAAAAAAATAAGTAATAAGTAATTATTATAAACAATAATACAGTCAAATGAATAATGACAATGACAACCCAAGAACTTTAAATGATAAATACTTTGAGTTCAGGGTGGATTGTCTTGGCAAACAGTTCATCAGACTTTAACACTTTCCTTCGAAAACCCAGCTAACACACTTTCAACTTCATTTAGCCAGCAGATAACTGATGTACAATTTGTAGCTCACCACCTTTAATTTCATCTAGACCTGTATTTTATGTAATATGGTACATGTTTAAAACAGTTACACAAGCTTTCTCAAGGTGTACTGATAAATGTTGCACTAATCACTTACATTTTTTGAATAAAATATCATACATAAACTGTAACAAGCAAACAGTGAATGAGGCTTTCACTTCATTTAGATGACACAACATTTACTAAACAATGAACACAAATGCTTGACAACAAAACATAAAGAATGATGCTATATTGTCCTAATCTATTGTACAGCAACTGATTCATTTACCCAATCAGTCAATTGTAAGCCTGCGGATAGCTAAGATACATGTCAGGAAGAAGCTTGATGCTTATTGTTGCACCACCAACATTGTTAAACATTATAATACACAAGAAACACTTAACCCTTTAGTGCCCAAGGGGTCTCCCTTTGACGAGTAAAATCGTCTGGCGTTAGACAGAGTAAAATCTATAAGTCACTATTGGGCACTAAAGGGTTAAAGGAGATAGTTTATTAACCCTTTAGTGCCCAAGGGGTCTCCCTTTGACGAGTAAAATCGTCTGGCGTTAGACAGAGTAAAATCTATAAGTCACTATTGGGCATTAAAGAGTTAAGTCATTTCATGGCTAAGAGCATGAATGAGTTGGCTCATAAGAGCCCTTTGATTAACACTGTTCTTATTTCTCACACATCTTGAACAACCGTAGTCTGCTTTTTTGTTTTTTTTTTATTGACGGTGGCCATGCCTCTGTCAATTGTATCATCATAATCATCATCATTATCATCATCGTCATTGTCATGGTCATCGTCATGGCCATCGTCATTGTCATCATCATGGTCATGGTCATGGTCATGGTCATGGTCATTGTCATTGTCATTGTCATTGTCATTGTCAGTGTCATTGTCATTGTCATCGTCCTCGTTGTCATGGTCATGGACATTGTCATTGTCTTTTTGAAAGAAAGAAACCAGAGATGTTGTCGACATCGCCGCCATTACTGAAATCACTCTCTTTGTTTAGAACCAAGTTTTTCGGTTGCTGGGCAATGTGATGTCAGTGCTTTAGAACTCTATTGCAAGAGAGCGTATGTCAGGTTTTGGATGGGCTTAAAAATGGAGGGACTTTTATCCAGGGGGGCATACATGTGAAAGCTGAGGACAAAAAAATTAAGCTTTAAAACGTTATTATATTAATAACTAGATTTTTTGTAATTTTAAACTAGAAGGGGAGCATCTAATTGGAAAAATATTTTGTGGGGCCTTTAACAAGGGGTAGTGGGAGGTGCGATGGCCTCATGGCCGGGGACATTGTGTTGTGTTCTTGGGCAAGACACTTGGTGTATAAATGGGTACCGGTGAATTGTTGGGGAAACCTTACAACTTGCGGGGGAGTGACCTGCGATGGACTAGCATCCCGTCCAGGGGAAGTAGAAATACTTCTAGCCGCTTCGTGCTGCAGAAACTGGGATAAGCTCCGGCAGCTATGGGCCAAGCTTGGCTTTAAGGCTTCACTTTTTTTTTAACAAGGGGTGGGTGGGCTTGTATCCTGGAGGGCTTAGGTATTTTAATGGCTGACACAATGCTGGCTCATGTTTCCTTCAAAAAGCGACTATTTTGGAACAAATGATGCTTGCATGTGATACATTGTTAATAGCCTCAATTTAAAATGGGTCAGGTACCACCTGTAGTTTCATTGGCAGGTAGGTAGGTAGCTTAAGTCTGCATATGAGCCAGTTGTGGCCCACCAGGCTGGAGCTTATCCTGGTTTCTGTAGCATGAACTGACTAGGAGTATTTCTACTCCCCCCTGGAAGGGATGCTAGTCTATTGCGGGGTTACCCCAGCATTAAATTCACCGGTACCCATTTATACACCTGGGTGGAGAAAGGCACCGTGAGAGTAGTGTCTTGCCCAAGAACAGAACTCAATGTCCCCAGCCAGAACTCGAACCCTGACCGCTTGCTCTGGATTCAAGCACACTAACCATGAGGCCACCATGCCTCCCATTTGCATTGGTATGGCTGCATGTTTTACTTACCTTCCTTCAGAATATGAAAATATGATTGATCATTGCAGTTGTTCAAACAACTTGAGCAGTTGTGAAATTAAAGCCTAAAAAAATTTGGCCTGAATGGGATTCAACCCAATGACCTCTGCAATACTGGTGCAATGCGCTACCAACTGAGCTGTCAAGCCATCTGGCCAATGTGTGAGTTCATAATGTACCCATAGAAGGTGAATAATACAAGTGAATATATGAAATTTTATATATTTGAACTGTAGAGAATGATATGAAGATATGATTGATCATCGCACATGATTGTGTTCTTCCCTCAGTATGTTAGTACTTAGAAATGTAAATTTTTTTATGAAGGAATGTTTGTTCATAGTGCAGTAGAGAATTGTTTGATTGTGGAGCCCTAGATCCATAGAACCAGACATAACTAATGGATTATCAATGACATCAATTGGTAATCGGTGAGTAATCAGTTGATTAGTCATTGGTTATTGGCGATGATCAGCAAGTTATTGATAAGTAATCGAAGATCAAAGATTTTGTGACCTATCGATTAGTCATTGATGACATCGATTACTTGTAGTTGTAACTGATTACTCATTGATGACCCATCGATTACTCATCGACCATTATATTGCACAGGAAAGACACTTTCCTTGCTTTCTTGTACCATGTATGTTACACACATTTTTCCTTGCATCTGAAGTTGCTGTTGATGATGTCAAAATGCAAAGTGATAATCACATATACAGATGATTCTCATTGTGCAATATCTCATTTTACCCAACTCTTTATGAAATAACAAAACAACGGAACAGTAACCAACCAGTCTGAAAATGAAAGGAACAAGTACACTGACAAGAATCGACTATGTGGTTATAGATTTTTTTTGTGGGTGTTTGCCAGCAAAGTAAAACTGGTTTGTCATAAGCAGTTACATAACCTGCTTGAGTATTGAATATTTGTACAAGTTCCGCATTTTTGGCCTTTGAGGTAAACGCGATTCCTTTATCTTTTACGAGTTGCTTTAGAATGGCTGTTGTCATATTTTCGGCAGGTCCCTGTTTCTAATTTTCTCATTCTTTTCTTTTTCTTGAGCTTCCTTCAATTTCTTTTATTGCATCTCCAGTCTCTGCCGGTGGCCCTTGAGAGCAGCCAGGAGATGATAGCGATGAGTAATGGATGAAATCAATGACTGATCAATGCAATTGATGACTAAAAATTTTGTGGCCATTGATTAGTGATCTATTACTCATTGATCGTCGGCAATAATCAATGACTAATCAACTGATTATCTATTGATTACATATTGATTACTCATTGATGCCATTGATGTCATCAATTATTTATGTCTGGATAGTACCATAGAGTTTATTTGGTAGCAATGTCTGATCATACAGTCATAGAGATGTAGAGCAATAGAGCTGTAGAATTTACTATGTAGAAATGTGTGATTGTAGAGTCGTAGAGGCCAAGAGTTCATTATCAAGATCATTGTGTGATTGTGGAGCAGTACAGTTCATTTTCGAGATGATCATAGAGCCGTGGTGTTCATTATGTAGAAACTTGGAATACCTGCCGGTAGAGTGCCAACGAGTAAACACTGGCACAGTTGTTTTTCTTTGTTTTTAAATCCACGTGAACAATCAAAATTAGTCACACCACCATGGCCCTTGTAATAATTTACGACTAACAACATACACAAAAGAAGAAGCTTAATAAATTCTTGTGAGCTGTTACTTCGTGCACGCACTTCTGCAAGTGGACTTTAGACCTGAGCACTTCTGATCGGATAATTTTCAAACGAAGCTACAGTTGCAAGGTCCCTAAAATTTTGGAATTAGAAGACTATCCAAATTGATCTGCTAAGTTCCCTGAAGCTTGGCAGATAGTGGCTTCCTGGCAAACAGAGCTTTGACTGTTTTTCACTTTTGTGAAACAAATTAAGCCGCAGGCGCAAACTAACAGCGACACGTTGTGTGACTCATGACTCGTTCGTCGATCAAATTTGTGATTTCAAGCACACTAGCTCGATTGGAAAGAGACTTTATATTCCCTCTGATTATGTTTAAAGTAAATTTTTTTGAACAAATTCAAAGGTCGATTTGGTCTAGACAATTGACTGTTGTTTTGGCGCGCTCCCCTTGACTGTCAAATTTGTAATTTTGAGCACACTAGCTCGATAAAAAAGAGGCTCTATACGCCCTCTGACTAAGTTTATAGTAATTACATTCAAGTAGTTTTGTTTTTTGTTTCGTAAATGGCTTGCTGACCGATCTTGTCAAGGCAATTGACTATTTTTGGCAAGCAAGCCGTGACTGTGGCACAACCACTCGCTGTTTTCGAGCTGATCTCGATAACTGCCTCGCTGGGTGATTTTTCAGCCTGCTTGTCGCTAGATTTGTGACACTCTGGTTCCCAAAAACACTAAATTAAAGTACGCGCAAGAAGACAACGCTCACTAGTGAATATCTATATTTCCACTCACCTTGTCCTGCCGAGTAGCCTACACAAGTACCGTGATGCCACTAGATAACTCAAACAATTACCGATGACGTCACTCTTACATTACCTGACATTACCTTATGCTGACTTTTTCATTCGAGAATTCATCTCCCTGTACCAAAATCAACTTGCGCACACGGCTTTATAATGCTGCCGCCTTGCCAGCATCGGGTCTTCGCTCAGCTGGCAATTGTTTACAAATGAGTTTAGGCATCGAGTTGAGTAAAAAGTTTTATGACAGACAAACCATGGTAACATGCCACCGTTTTGTATGTACACGCAAGACAAGAAGCACAAAGTGATCAGCAATAATAGTAGATAATAGAGATGTATTGCTGTATGAAAACTTCCATGCCTATTTTAGCTTCAGAAAACAGGCTGGGTATAAAATGTGTCTAACATTCATTAACCCATTGACACCTGTGCCACCTGTAACTGGCCATCAGGAGTCTTGGCCTTTCTTCCACTTCTGACATCATCACTTTTGATTAAAATTTGGCATCATCTATTCTCGACTTCTGCAGGAGGAAAGATCTTTCAAATGATTCCCAGATCAGAGTGATAGGCTTAATGGAACCTGAGATATGTACAAAAATGCTCAAAAAGTTGAGTGAAAAACTCGGAGCAAAATTTCCTGCCACTACACCTGGCTGCTCCATGGTAAAAATTGCCTGCCTCTATGACGCTTTTTTAACGACAAGCAAGCCCAGTAGAAGGTCAATCTCTGCAGCATAGAGAAAAGGAGAAGAAGGAAAGGGAAAAAAATTCAAAAATCGAAAAGCCTAAAGAATTGGGTCACCTTGTCCACAAACTATCTTGCCATGCTAGTGGCAAGAAAGGCAAGCTGTCATGTTGTAAATGCATTTTTGACCAGATTAAAGCTAATTTGGCTGAGGTCCAGCCTCAAAACCACCAAAATGTCCAAAAAACACATTTTTGGCAAAAAGCTTCAGGTGCCAATGGGTTAAATTTACTGTGCTTTTGTACTTCTCATCTTGCCATTCCTTGGAACTGTTTTGTCAAGATAATAATTTCTTTAAGTCAGCTGTTAAATGAAGTGCATGCCATATTGCTCACTCATCTCTTCTGCATGCTTGTCATAACAGACACTTTGCTTGACATGCATCATACTGGTTGAGACAAATTTAAGACTTGAGCATGCCACACAGCAGCTACTGTGCCAGTCTTTGTTTTGCTTATTATCGAAATATGCACATATTTGTGATTCTGGTGACATGCTTAGCATGCTGTGTCATCTTATGCATACCAGTAACATCACCTTTTCCCCTGTTTTCTCTCAAGAAGTGTCACAAATTGTTTATCCAGATTGTTCATTCAGAAGACAAAGTTTCGGATAGAGAATATCATGCTAATTGTACTTAACTGGTTCACATTGACATGTATGAAACATATTGTTGACTGTATATTTTAGATTAATTTGTATTTAATTTTTTTTAATGTCTTTTTCTCTGAAAAATTTAGCGATCCCAGGAGGAAAGATGGATCACTAGTTTATCTCAGGCTCGTCGTCAGTGTGTTTTATTTTCATTACTTATTCTTCAAGGATGTTTCAATCAAGAAAGGTGAGCTTAAGTGTATTTCATTTAAAGAAAGAGATAGAACATTTTTGTCCTTTTTTTGGATGTCCTTGTGTGATCACCAAGGAGTACTTATTCGCTACTTGCACATACCCATAATCCTTTGCATTGTTGGGGGGTAACCATTAGAAGAAATGTATGGTATCATGACAAAAATTAGTTCGGTGAGCTCGCAAAACCAGCTACTAATGCTTAAAAATGCACCAGAATTTACCAAAATCATGATAGGAGAAATTTGTACTAGTTTATAACTAAATGTAGAGAATTTCTTTTTTTGTCCATACATCGTCTTGTAATTTTACAGACGATGTATGGACAAAAAAAAATTTCTCTACATTTAGTTATAAACTAGTACAAATTTCTCCTATCATGATTTTGGTAAATTCTGGTGCATTTTTAAGCATTAGTAGCTGGTTTTGCGAGCTCACCGAACTAATTTTTGTCATGATACCATACATTTCTTCTACTGGTTACCCCCCAACAACGCAAAGGATTATGGGTCATGTGCAAGTAGCGAATTGAAAATTTGGGTGGGTTGTTTGTGGCATGCAGACTAAAATATATGATTTTCCTCACCCTATGTCACACCTAAAAGACAATATGCAACCGTTGGTGTAATGAGGACAGGTGATGTCAGACCGTAAGTGTATATCCTATACCATGCAGACCAGACCTTACCTATGGACTACTTCTATTCACATGAACATTTTGGGGTGTTCAAATTCCAGAGGTTAATAACATTGCACCTTTCAAGAGATCAAAACTAAGAGTGATAAAGTATAGTTTCTTCTAAAAATTATACCTTATTCCTGACTGTAGCTGACCAAAAAAGTGAATATCATACTCTTTGGGACACACATAGCTGTAGCAACAATGCTATAAATTCCACCAGTCGGGTGTGATTCTTATTTCATGTGATTTAACCCATTGACTCCTGTGCTGGCTGCAACCAGCTGTGACAAGGGTCACTTCTGATGTCATCACCTTTGATCAAAATTGGCATCATCTGTACTTGCATTCTGCAGGAGGAAAGATCTTTACACTGATACCCAGATCCGGGTGATGGGCTCAGTGGAACCTAAGATATGCACAAAAATGGTTAGAAATTCCAGTGAAAACTCAACGCAAAATTTCCTGCAACTACCCTTTGCTACTCAATGGTAAAAATTCCTTGTCTCAATGACACTTTCTCAGAAATTTTTAAACTAGAAGCAAGTCCAGTGGATGCTTCATCACTGGTACAAAAAGATAAGAAAAGGATAAAAAGGAAAGGTGAAAAAGAAAATAGAATAAAAGGCCTAAAGACTCGGGTTACTTTCTCGAAATTTTGATTTCTGCGCATGCCTGAGCAAAGATGTCGTAAAACATGGTGCTCGTGGAAAAAAAAAGAATGCAGTCATGTTTCAAATTCCTTTTTCATTAGATCGGATCTAATTTGGCTCATTTCCAGGCTAAAAACCGCCAAAATGTCCAAAATACGCATTTTTGGAGAAAAGCCCCTTGAGTCGATGGGTTAAGAAATCGAAAACAATGAAGGTTACTAAATCTTATTGGGCTTATGATCTTTTTCATGGAAGACCTATCCCTCAGAAGTCACCTCTGGTGCATCTTCTTATCAATGAAGAGTGTAACATTCCTTGGTTGTTCCTTGTGGATCTTGTCACAACAGCAGCAAATGAAGATTTACTTGAACAGGTAAAAAGAAGATGCTGTTAACTTAAGATTCTTTCATGAGCTTTTGTTTTTATAGTGTTAGGACCAGAGTAGGTGAAAATCAACTCACAATGACAATGTCAATCATTGCCTGAATTTACTTTTGAAGATAATGACTGGGTGGATGATCTATAATTGTAAATTCTTTAAGTGGTATGTATTTGAATCACACGGAAATCTTGAGGGTGTTGTGGTTGTATAGCAACTTTATTTCCAATACAGATGAAGTGAATTGATTGGTCATCCATTGTGACTATACCCAGCGCATTTTATGAAGCTCAATTTGGCGTAAAAATTTTTGTAGAGCTCTACGACTCTAGCTATCGTCACCAGTCGTCTCCTCCTATGTGTTGAAAAGATACATTACCTTCTACTTCATAGACTTTACCATAGTTGTGTATTGTTACTATGGTTACAGGCCCATTTTGTAACACATTTGATTTCAATTTGTAGCATATTACTCTTGTATATCTCCTATTAAAGATATATTTAATTGTTGTTACAGTGCTATTATGATTTACAGTGTTTTAATTGTTTTCAATGATTCAGTATTGACTTTACCCTCTACCCTCTACCATCTATGCTCTGCACTCTGCAATTCTATGTACGGATGTAGATTCTTGCAGTTATTGTTAGTAGCAAATGTTAAGCTGCATGGAGATTGAGTGTTGTTATGGTTAACAGTATTTTAATAGTCTTTGTGAGTTAAAAACCCTCTACCATCTATGCTCTATGTTCTACGATTCTATGGTCGGGCATAGAAGCTTATAGTTATTGTAGCAGACATAAAAAGGCATGGGGATTGTTGAGTGTTGTTATGGCTTACAGTATTTCAATAATCTTTTTAATTTACAATTCTGTAATGAGTTTTCCCTTACAAGCTACTCTCTTCGATCTGCGCTCTACTAGCCTGCAGCTAACGCTCTATGATCCATGATCCACCCTCTAGGCTCTACCAGCTACTCCCTGCACTCTACGCTCTACCCCCTACTCTCCAGTAAGCACTATCTGCTATCCCCTACACTCTACTCTTTAAGCACTACCTGGTACTTTCTGTACTCTACGCTCTATGCTCTACCAGCTACTCTCTGCACTCTATGCTCCACAATCTACCCTCTACTCTCTAAGCACTACCAGCTACTTTCTGCACTCTAAACTGTACGATCTACCCTCTAAGCTCTACCAGTTACTCTCTGCATTCTACACTCTACAATCTACCCTCTACTCTTAAAGCACTACCTGCTACTTTCTGCTGTCTACACTGTACAGTCTACCCTCTAACTTTACCAGTTACTCTCTGCACCCTACACTCTATGATCTACCCTCTACTCTTCAAGCACTACCTGCTACTTTCTGTACTCTACGCTCTACGCTGTATGATCTACCCTCTACGCTCTAACAGCCACTCTCTGCACTCTACACTCTACAATCTACCTTTTACTCTCTAAGCACTACCTTCTACTTTCTGCACTCTATGCTGTACAATCTATCCTCTAGTCTCTAAGCACTACCTGCTACTTTCTGTGCTCTACGCAGTGCGATCTACCCTCTAAGCTCTACCAGCTACTCTCTGCATTCTACACTCTACGATCTACCCTCTACTCTTAAAGCAATACCTGCCTTTTTCTGCTCTCTACACTGTACAGTCTACCCTCTAACTTTACCAGTTACTCTCTGCACTCTACGCTCTACAATCTACTGTTTACTCCCTAAGCACTGCCTGCTACTTTCTGTACTCTATGCTCTACGCTGTATGATCTACCCTCTATGCTCTACCAGCCACTCTCTGCACTCTACGCTCTACAATCTACTGTTTACTCCCTAAGCACTACCTGCTACTTTCTGTACTCTATGCTCTACGCTGTATGATCTACCCTCTATGCTCTACCAGCCACTCTCTGCACTCTACGCTCTACAATCTACTGTTTACTCCCTAAGCACTACCTGCTACTTTCTGTACTCTATGCTCTACGCTGTATGATCTACCCTCTACGCTCTACAATCTACCGTTTACTCCCTAAGCACTACCTGCTACTTTCTGCACTCTACGCTCTACAATCTATCCTCTAGTCTCTAAGCACTGCCTGCTACTTTCTGTGCTCTACGCTCTAAGCTCTACCATTTACTCTCTGCATTCTACACTCTATGATCTACCCTCTAGTCTTAGAGCACTACCTGCTACTTTCTGCTCTCTTCACTGTACAGTCTACCCTATAACTTTACCAGTTACTCTCTGCACTCTACACTCTACGACCCTCGAAACTGACTTTTCACATGAACGTAACATTACATCGGCATTGGTGCATGTGGTAGGTCTCGGCAGTTACCATTATTCTGATTAGGCAAAATTTGGATGAAACTCAATGGTCTAAACTCTCATAATCGACCACCTCCTGTAAGTGACCAGATAAACTTGACATTTTTTGTGGTTGCTTATGGGAGGTTGATTGCGACGTTTAAACCAAATCAGCCAAATGTGTTAATTTAAGTCGACTAAAACTAGTACTTGATTCGGTGCATGTAAAATGCAATGTTGAAACCGGGCCTTATTTAGCTTGTAACTAACCAGAAAATGTCAGCTGGTTAATAATTAATAATTATTGTAAATTTGTAGATTTTCAAGCCAGTCCTGTTGAGTCTGAGTCAAGAAATGCACAAGTGTAATTTGGCAAGTGATGGGTATAAAGGTCCTCTACTAGTAAGTTTAGAATATTATGTGCACTAAACTACATGTGAGTGTAGGTTTTTCTGTTCTTTATGTTCTAATCCAATCTGCATTTGTCTGGTCTCAAGCATGAGGCTTGGGTTTCAGTAAAGACAAGAGCATAAGTGCAAGCATTAGCATAAGTAGAAGAGCCATTTAATATTTAATTTTTAAACTTAAGAGAGTTTTGTGCTAGTGTTGGAGTATTTTATTCTTAAATTGTCAATTCTATGATTTTCTTTATTTGGAATCAGGCACTTTCAAAGTTGTGTGACATCCGCTTGGGAACAACCTCAGTCCGACCTATCTGTAACTTGGTATGTAACAGTATCAAAAACACTAGTAAAGTGCCCTGAATCAATATTCTTGTATTTTTTTATTTGGCCAATCTTTAGTAATCATGGTGAACTTTATTTTTGTTGATTCTTTACAGAAAGTGCTGTTATTAGCTTCTGAAATCGACATTTTAAGGCAAAAAAGTGTCTGGTCTCAGTAACCAAGTTTAAAGACTTGTGATGTCACTGGTTGTATACCCTTGCTTTCACTTGATTTATTAGTCTTTATTCTTCATTTTGGTGTGACTTGCTATTTTTCTACCTCATAATATTTGTCCAGCCTTGTCAAGAGTACTGTACACATTATAGATGTTGGGAGGAGCCGAAGAATTTAGAATTGATCACCAAAATGAACGCAACATTAAAAAAACAGTTTTAGTGCACCATGTGAACATCTTGATCGAGTACATAATCAGAAGTTGTAATTTATCCTATTTAGGGGGACTTCAGCTTTAGAAGTTCTTGGTTTTCCCTGAATACCATTGTGACTGTAGTTTATATGTCAACAAGACGTCTTATAGCCGTTTCCGTGGGATGCGTTAGTCTGTATGTGACCCTGTTTGCAAAAACCCGGCATAAGAGATAAGTCAAAAATGCATTGAACGTTTTTCAACCCCCGTTGGAAACGCTTTCCAACGCGCTGTTATTATTTTGGAATGCGTTGGCAATATGTTTCCTATTAAATGCGTTGGCAACGTTCGACAACGCGTTAACTCATTGCAAACTTCAGATCGTTTTCATTGTCACGCAATAAAAAATAAATGGAAAACCATCCACTGCAAAACGTTAAGAAAGTCTTATGTTACTGAAGATAAATAAGATAAACCCATTGATGCCTGCATGAAATTGCCTGCGAGCCACCCCTAATTCCCTGGCGTTTTTTTTGGAATATTTCAGAGCGAGCAAAAGCAGTCTGGAAACAAGAAAATCAATTAATTTCTTCGCCGCGTGACCAAATATCACGGCGCTGCGAAAGAAAGATGAAAGTTGTAAATTTAAAAAGACGACAGGAACAAGCCAATTATTTTGAGATCAGTCGTATTTCAACTATGTTAAGTTAGTGGCCATCTAGTTCTTTTCTTGGCAGTTCTGTAGTAGCTCAGTGAATAGCACTCCAAAACACATTTGAACGAAGCAAATAAACTTAACTAATAAACAAACCGCGCTGGTGGTCGCCGTAAATTAAATATGCAGAAATCCAGCGTGCGAGATACTCTTCACTTTTAAACCTAAAATTCTCAAATACAGAGAACGAAATAAAAGAAATGCGAAAGGATGCTCAATAACAATAAATTTTCATTCACACTGAGGCGAAGAAACCTATTTAAAAGCAACAAAATGATCAAAATTCCGTAGACGTGCTTTCCTGCATGACCGCATGTTGATTCAAAATCAAATTATTCTTCACGCTAAAGCAAAAGCTTGAGTTTTCCCGACCGCTTTTGCAGTCATTTCGACGCCCGTGGCTTTAGCAATCATTCCAAAACTTGAATTCGACTTCGAAGTAATAATGTATTTTGCCATTTTTTGTTTCTAAAGTCCGAAAAGCTGCTTTAAATGTCAAAACTTCAGCTTACTTGAAAGCGCTCCGATCTTCATGTTTTCGCGGCGGTTGTAGCAAGAACTTCTTCACCGGAAAGGTTTGAGGACTTTGCGAGGAATGTTTTGGAACATTTTTCAATGAGGCAAATTGATCAAAAATCGATAAACATTTTTTACAATCCTATTGGTCAGCTTACCAACAGAAAAAATCGATAAAGATTTTACGCAGTCCTATTGGCTAGCTTTGCAATTTGTCCCTACAAAGAAAAACAAACCCAGCCGGATTTTTACTGTGGTATGCCTCTGGCATCCCATGGAACTAGCATCTCTTTGATGCCAATTGGGCTTGGTTCAGGTTGAGTGGTCGCAACAGTTGGCAGCTCCTCAACATTATTTGCCATATTGGTTCGTTTGAGGCGTTCTCTTCTTCTTCTTTTTTTTTTTTTCGTAGAAAACATTTATTGTTAGAACACAAACAATACATTCAATGTTTAAATTACTAACTTACATAACATTATTACTTAATTGGTTAATTAAACGACCAAATTACTAATAACAGACAATACATACCTTAATTGATTACACGGTTTCTTTTAACATTAACTACTACCAATGCGCATAGATATTATACAAAAAAGATACTATATAAAAAAGATACATTGCGTACAAACATTGTCTACCTATTCTTACATTGCGGCTAATCACATCAGTCACTTCCTAAACCATAACAAACTATGATTCCTACAAGAAAAACATTATATATTAAGCAACAAATTACCATTAACTGCCCATTTTTGTTTAAATTTATCTAAGGTATTATTCTTAACATTTACGTATTTTTCAATTTCAAACTTAGTTTTAACCTTATGCTTTAGGCCAATTATTTCTGGCAGCATGTTTGTCCTTCTGCAGTCCCAAAGGTATAATTTAGCTATCAGTAACAAGTAATTTAGCAAGGGGCGTTTTGAATCTATAATACCTATTATGACATCTTTTAGAGTGAGAGAGACAAGTTGTTTTGAAATAAAATGAAAATAATGTTGAAACTCTTTCCAAAAAGACTTTGAGTATATACAGTCGAAAAAGAGGTGGCTGACGGTTTCGGGATGCGACTTACAAGAGGAGCAAGTGTCGTCTGTGGCAAATCCAATCTTGTATAGTTTGGTATAAGTATATAATATAGAATTTAAAACCTTGTACTGAAAGGCTTTAATATATGGTTCACAGCAAACAGTATGTGGTAGAATATATACTTTCTGTATTTGGTCACTGGTTAGGTCAAATTCACATTTCAGAGTTGGTGACCTGTTAGGGAATTGTCCCTTTTTACACAGTAACAACGAGTAATAATCCTTTGACTCCTTTTTTAAGACATTAAAATCCTTGTCATCGATCACTAATGGTGGGGTGCTTGACATAAAAGTGTAGTGACCCATTTTTAAATGAGAAGGTATAGCATGACAAAGACCTGCCCAGGTTAAAAATTTAACTTTACCAACCTGTTTAGAAATTGTTATACAAGTCCAAGTTATTCAAATGAAATAGTAGGTCGTTTACGCAAATAATATTGGACGCGAAAAATGTTTTATAAAATACAGGGACTTTGTTTATGCAAACATGTTGATTGTTCCATATTATACTAAGCCAATACTTTTCTGTGGAAAACTCGTCTCTAAACTTGGCCCACCATTGGAGCATCGCAGTACAAAACTTCGATGGAATAGGATGATCTTTTACATTGTAGTTACAGTGAAATAAGAAAAGACCTCCGAAACGCTTAAGCTGATGGCGTAGGTAATCTTTCCACGCACCATCGTTTACACCGAATATTCTTTTTAACCATGTTAGTCTTAAAGATGTAATCATTGTCTCTAAATCAATCATTTTTGAACCCCTTTTTTCATATTCATTTATTACAGACAAGCGAGTTGTTTTATCCACACCTTTTCATAGAAATCTAACTAACAGCTGGGTTAATTCTCTAATAGCATCCTTAGGTGTGGGTAAAAGTGATGCAATGTAAACAAACCTTTGAATAATTAGAGACTTTATAATTGTCTCCCTCCCATAGATGGAAAGACCCGTTGAGGACCAGATGTTAATAAGTTTCTTAATGCTGTCTAACTTTTCAATGAAATTTTTCTCATGAAGCAATTTTGGATCGTGAGAGTTATATATGCCGAGCGCTTTGATCGGTTCATCTGGCCATTTGATACCGAGTGGTTTGGTTTTATTTTGTCTTGAGGAGCCAATCCACATCCCTTCTGTTTTGGTAGGATTAACTCTTAGGCCTGATGGCTTCTGAAAATCGTCAAGAAGTTTAAAGTGCTACTGAAACGAAATTTTCGCAAGTGACATTTTTGCTTAATGATAAAGTTTGAACCTTACTTGGAAACACTGCAAACTTTTTTTTCGCATACGGTGAGTGAAAACTGCTTTTTCAGCCGTTCGAAGTTGACCAGGTGAGCCTAAAATTGGCGGCCATCTTGGCGCGGCCAAAACATCGTAGTGACGTCACTGGTTGTGTTACTCTGATGCCTCACTGAAAATATAGAGTGATTATGGGAGACGGGATTAGTGTTCAAAGCCCCCGAAAAACATCTTTAGGACATCTCAGAGCTGTGAAGCAGTTAAGAACAGTAGCTGTAAACCTGAAGAGGCGGAGAGTTCATCCTGAAGCCTTTCAGTCTATCCAATTGGATATTTCCAGGATATTTATGTAAGCAAGCAAACGAGTCCGAGTTGTTAAATCGCAAAACGATCAGGACACTTAATCAAATGGCGATCACTCATTTAACAATAGCTACACTCATAAAGTAAAATAGACATGAAAACAAGAGAAAGCGGCTTCTGAAAATATTATCCGGAGTATTGCTGCACGAATCGCAGCAACAACGCTTCTATTCTTCGAGTCGCTTTGCGCAGACGAAACCCGACGCTCGCCGCGGACAAGATTGTGCTACATACACAGTGACCTTTTATCTCGTTGGACACGAGAAAGCGGTGGAAATCGAGCCTGCTACATCCTACAAGTTACCACAGCAGCAACAATTTAAGAAAGGTTCGTCTTTTATATAGAGGTAACGAATTTAAAACTTTAAAGACAAACTAAGCTGCCAT